>CM040241.1:226222535-226316961 GCA_022545495.1 Chrysanthemum lavandulifolium | reverse complement strand
ATGCCCACTAGAAATGGATGCCTCTTGGTAGAACTATTCCCTTAAGTGAGCACACTTTGAATAGGGCTAATACGCATACTAGTACCGCATCTATTCATAATGATTCCATTGCCTTAATTTCTCGATATGAATGCTTCTATTTCGATATGGGTGTTCCAACCATTGTTACTAACCAAATAGAACCCATTCTTGCATGGGGATCCCAATTATCGATTATCCATTCTTGTCTCGTGTTCAACCGCAGATCGCTCAAATCGTTCTGTGGTACACGGACTCAGTCGTTCCAAGTATACGATCATGCGACGGTCATGCTCATGAACTTCGTGAAC
The DNA here is from genome assembly GCA_022545495.1 of Chrysanthemum lavandulifolium. Classification (NCBI taxonomy): domain Eukaryota; kingdom Viridiplantae; phylum Streptophyta; class Magnoliopsida; order Asterales; family Asteraceae; genus Chrysanthemum; species Chrysanthemum lavandulifolium. The sequence goes on along the minus strand of CM040241.1, from coordinate 226,316,632 downwards.
AAATTCATCGGATGCTTAGATTCGGAATGATCATTTCGGTGCTATTATGGGTTATGGAGATTATGTTGTTGGCAAAGTGTTATCTCCGTGGTTTACTATGAAGGTCTTAGTCATAACTTGTTCTCTGCTGGTCAATTCTGCGATTCCGATCTAGAAGTAGCCTTCTAAAACATACCGCTTCGCTAGAGAACTTGATGGTAAGGAACTTTAAGAGGTTCACGTGGTTCAAATCTATACACCATCTCTATTGAAGATATGATGAAGTCTTCTAATTTGCTTGCTATCAAAGGCTTCTAAAACAAAGTCATGGTTATGGCATCGCTGCCTCAATCACTTGAACTTCGCACCATCAATGATCTCTATAAAGGACTTAGTTGTAGGTTTACCTAGACTCAAGTATGAAAAGGATCATCTTTGTTCAAAGATGTTAATTGGGAAAAGCAAGAAGTATGCCCATAAACCCAAAACCTACTAACTCGTCGAAGTTCTTCATACAATTCATATAGATTTATGTGGACCAATGAGGTGCGAATATCTTTAGGAAGAAATATGTGTTAGTTGTGGTTGATGATTACCTAGATTCACCGGGTCAAGTTCTTAAGGACAAAGGATGAAACTCCTCGATATCATCATCAAACTCATCAAACACCGCAGTTCGACTTAACAAAACCATCAATTATCGAACAGATAATGGAACTAAGTTTGTTAACAAACAACTTAGTGAATTTTATGAAAACGTTGGAATCGACCATCAAAGAAGTGTTCCACCTAACTCCTCAATGTAACGGTGTAGTTGAAAGACTAAATCGAACTCTTGTAGAAGCAGCTAGAACAATGTCGATTTACTCAAAGGTTTCAATGTTTCTCTCATTTGGAGCTATTGCCCACCGCATGCTACACACAAAACCGCTCCTCGATTCACACCGCTCATGGAAAACTCCATATGAACTTGTCCACAACAAAACCTAATCTCTCTTCCTTCGTGTGTTTGGTGCATTGTGTTATCCAACTAATGAGGATAAGACTTAGGCAAACTTAGAGCTAAAGCGAGACATTGAAGTATTTGTTGGGTATGCATCTAACAAAAGGGATAACGAATCTACAACAAAAGAACTCGAATATCAAGGAAACTATTCACGTTACGCTTGATGAGTCGACCGGTCAAATGGCTCTCGGACAACCCGATTCAGACCCGTGACTTCAAAACAAATTCCATTGGTTCATCCCTTGTTCCAAACTCTTCTCAAGAAACCCATATGTACCTCCATCCAAGATGATTTAAAGAAATTGTTTGATCCTATGTTTGATGAAATTTATGATCCAAGTACTAATGAGGTGTCGATTCCTACAACAGTAGGTCGCTCATATTCCCGTGAATGAAGTCAATCCTCGGCCTCAATATCTTTAAGTCAAGAAGCACCGCCGCTAATCCTTCGCCTCATCAACAAATCATCATTCTTCAAATGTACATCATGGAACTGCTTTCGCATCAATGATGAAGTTAATCCCTTTGCTACCCTCAAGATGCTCCATTTGAAAACATATTTGCTCCCGAATCTTCATCGAACCATCTTCTTGTGAGACATCCACTCGCTACTTGGTCCCTCAATAACTACCACATGAACACCTCGTAAAATGGACTCACGATCATCCATTAGACAACATCATTGGAAATCCTTCTCGTCCGGTATCCACTCGTAAACAAAGTTGCTACCGATGCCTTATGGTGCTTCTTTAACTCCTCACTCTCAAAGATCGAACCTAAAGATGTTAAACTGCTATGAATGAAGACAAATGGTTCAATGCCATGCAAGATGAAATTCATGAGTTTGATCGATTAGATGTATGGGAATTAGTACCACCCAGATTGTGCTATGATCATTGCTCTTAAGTGGATCTTCAAAGTAAAGCTTGATGAGCATGGTGATGTTTTGAAAATAAGGCTAGGTTAGTGGCTAAAGGTTATCGTCAAGAAGAAGGTATAGACTTTGAGGAATCTTTTGCTCCAGCTTGCTTGTATCGAGGCGATCGTAATCTTCTTGGCTAATCTCGCTAGCAAGAACATGGTTGTTTATCGATGGACGTGAAAACGCATTTCTTAATGGAGATCTAAAAGAAGTGGTTTACGCCACCACCCGAGGGTTTTGTGAATTCGAGCATCCTACTCATGTTTATCACTTGAAAAGGCCCTATATGGTTTGAAGCAAGCTCCTAGAGCATGGTATGATACGTCAAAGTTTCTTCTATCATCGGATTCAAAGAAAGGAGCGCTTGATCCTACTTTATTCACCGTAAAGTCGGGCAAACACTTAATTCACGCTCAAATTTATGTTGATGATATTATTTTTGCCTCGACCACCCAATGGAATGTGATCGCTTTTTCTAATGAAATGGGTTCAAAATTTCAAATGTCAATGATGGGACAAATGTCATTTTTCTTGGGATTACAAATTTCACAAAGTCCCAAGGCATTTTCATAAATCAATCTAAATATGCAAATGAGATTTTAAAGAAATTTGGATTTGACTCTAGTAATCTCGCTGACACTCCCATGATTGAACGAACTCTGTGGATGAGGACCACTCAGGGATCATGGTAGATCAAACGAAATATCGAGTATGATTGATCCCTCGATGTACCTCATGCCTAGTAGACCGACATCTTGTTCACTGTGCATGTGTGCTAGATATCGCCTAAGCCTACTAAAAGCACCTTGAAGCGGTTAAACGGGTCTTTCGATTCCAAGGAACCATCAATATGGGACTATGGCACCAAGGACACCGTATGTCACTAACGGCCTATGCAGATGCCGATCATGCAAAGTTGTCAAGATACACGTCAAGTACGTCCGAGATGCTCGCTTTTGGGTGATAAGCTTGTGAGTGGTCTTCAAAGAAGCAAATGAGTACTTATTTCTCTACGTAGGTTGAATACATAGCCATGTCATCTTGTTGTGCTCAAATCTTATGGATGAGATCTCAATTATCCGACTATGGCTTTGAATTCAACAAAATCCTCTGCATCGTGATAATAAAAGTGATATTGCTCTCTCATGCAACAACGCTCAACACTCAAGAGCAAAGCATATCGACATACGACATCATTTCATCGGGAACAAGTGGAAAAGGTGTGGTGGAACTCTATTTTGTGAGGTCGAATATCGCTTAGCGATATCTTCACCAAAGCTCTTCCAAGAGAACGTTTTGAGTTTATTCTTCACGCCTTGGCTTGAAAAGCCTTCAACCAGAAACACTCAAACGCCTTCGGAGGAAGACGAGAGTAAAGGTCTATCTTCTTCTATCTCTTGTATATATCTATTCAAAATTAAAATACAAAATTATAAAACCTCAAAATCCTTAAAAATCAAAATTTGAAAATCTTCAAAAATATTGTCAATTTGTTATAACTTTTCTCGGTTCGACAATATCTACGGTCTTTGTCTGTGTCATTCAAAGAATGACACGGACTTTAGATGTTGTTCAATTCTTAAAAAAATTAAAAATCAAAAATTATTTTTGAGAGAAAGAGAAACTATGGTTTATCATCATTTCGTGCAATAACCGTTTTAAAATAAAGAACAGAGCCATGTTTTATCATGCTTTCAAAATTCCATGCTCTGTTTCTATATACATTTATCTGCCGAAAACTAAATGCTTTGAAAATAACTCTGACTCTATTTTTGATAATCATCTGGACTTATTTGTCAAAATATCTATCTCAATCAACAACCTATGTCATTGATTAAGGGGACAATGATTTCAATTAAATTAAAAGTTATTTGGCATTAAATTGTTTTCAAAAGATATACATGCATGTTTTATCAATGGAGTTTTAAAGTCTTAAAATCCGATCCTTACGCTTAAAACACTTTCATAATCAAGACACAATTCCCTTAAAGCTTTCAAAATCAATTTAATCTATAAGAGATCACAAATCTCAAATGATTTGATAATTGTGATCGGGAGAATGTGTGATTTAAATTGGATTTAAACCGATAATTCGTAAATTGTTTTATAAGGATGTACAAGCTCTCCTTCCCACATGTGGCAAACGATTTCAAATTTTCCAAGCACATGTTGATTGGGAGCATCTATCTTAAACCTATGATTTGAAACGTGATCACTTATCTCATGTGCAGTTCCTCTAGTATGTGCAAAACTCTTTTCAAATCTCGAGGCACATATTGAGGGGAGCAAACTTATGAAAACCTCATCCTTCCCGGAAATGCTTTATCTTCTTGATTTGATCGGGAAGTGATGTTGATATCTTTAGAAAATGGTAATCAAAGAAGTAAATTCTTCCTCTGCCTCCGTGTGCAAAACGATTTCAACATTTGATGCACATGTTGAGGGGAGCACTTGTTCTAAAAATATCAAAAACAATTCGTGTACAAATTGGTTTGATAATGTATCACAAGTATCCGGATTGATTTTCAAATGGTTTTCAATTGGTTCAAATGGCGAGATGAACAATACCAATAGACCGACCTAATTTACTTTATGTACAATGATATAAGGATGATAAGGTTAGGTATTGGTTCCCATGATCCGCTGTAATCGAGGGATCTACCCAGGACAATCCACTAGTTAGTGTAGAAGTCCTTAGGTATGATGATAAAAGGAGAAAAGTGAATTATGGGAAGAGTGCGGATCGAGACAGTAGCTAGTAATCGGAATAAACCCAACAAGGTTCTAGCTATGAAGTATCGAAGAATCGAAGGGTTGAAGAATTAAAAAGAATTGAATGAAAAAAGGGTGAAAACAAATAGCCTCCATATATTCAACTTTAGGGCGTAAACCGGGTTCAATTCATATGCTACCGATGGTAACATCGGTATTGAAGACAAGACGCTATGGACCCAAAGGACGCATCGCACTTCAACTTTCCAAACCACTCAAGTTCCTCTTAAAAGGACTTGTTTCATTCTCACGGGAACCGACATTATCTATCGACTTTCTCTTAGAGATTATTGATATTGAAGAAGGAGACCCTCTCCCTAGTCTCCCAAGACAGATCCAAATATGCACATATTGAGTCTAGAGCCACGAGATCATCTATAAATCTCATTAGGACACTTTCAATGAAGACTCTCTCGCTTCACACAATATGGAAGAGAGATTATATCTTGAGTCCTATGCATTATCCTTGTGGTATTGCGTAACATTTGAGTGATGTAAACATATTCACAATGAAGATGGAAAGCCTTCGAGCCAACATCAAACAAGCTCTCGGTAGGTGGCATGTGAGATCTATTATATAGATCAACCATGTGACAACCGAGCAGAAACAATGGGAGATTCAATATCTTGAATCGATCCCGGTTCGTGTTATGGATTGACGGATACCTTTGAAAAACCGGTCATTGTGCTTAAAAACTCTTTTCTTTAGCACATCGACCATGTACGAATATTTCAAATCAAAAGGTGTTTTATGATTGATAATTGATGTTCATTAAAACCTTCGTTGTATTGCAAAACAATTTCTATTGAGCAATACACGATTGTTTTCAAATATCTTTCATCAATCGGTGAATTTCGATTCACGTTCACTCACTCCGTGTTGTCTTCTTTGAGACGCCCGGTTTGAGAACGTTTTGAGCAACCGCGAAACCCCATCAAGGAAATTCTTCGAATTATACATGATCACAGCAAGATTGATCGATCAACGGGAACCGTGGGCGTGTACTCAATTCAACGAAAGTGATCAAAGACACTTTCGTGCAATTTATTGCTAACTATTATATGCAGTACACCCGACGCTTGCATACCGATCGTAATGAAGCGGTCCATCCATAGCCGCATGCTCACTTAACACGCTCATCTCAAAAGAAATCATGATTAGTGCATCAATGACTCGATATTCTCACTCCATGCTTCGCTACATCCGCCAATATCATGATTCAACGAAAGCTTCCGCTACTCGGCGAGAAGATATCATGATCCGTAATGTGAGTATGTCGGTCCGAAAGTCACAACATCACATAATACCAACACCACAATGGATGTCTCGTAGATTTTATTAGCCGATGATCTCAAAAGTCGACTCAAATATATTATCACGTGATCAAGAAAGACCTCCACTGGATTATCCAAACATGCAATGAGTGGAATCAATGACTACGAGCTTTGGAGCAAAGTACTACATCAAGAATACAAGAACAATTGTTAATGTAATATCCGTTTGTATCCAATGTAATTTTAGTATATGTTTGAGGTGACCTCCTTGGGGAGATTGTTAGAATTAGAAATTCCGTGTATTAAAGAGTCGGTCACCTCAAGTATATGTAATCGTAAGAATGCTCGTAGTCATAGTTATTTTATGTTAAGTAGTATTTAGTTAAGCAACACCGTGGAGGACGGACGGGTCTTTACCCATCAGATGCCCGATCCACACCTTGTGTGGCGCTTATGTAAGACTATAAATACTCTACCTCCCAGGTAGAGTTGAGCTCATAATAATATCTTCACTTTCTCTCACTAAGTTCCCTAAACCTCTAACTTTCTCTCTAGAATTCCACTTATACGCCCACTTTGTGTTATGGTTTGATGTGTATGTGAACCAATATCTTTCAACTTTTCATTAATGAACCCCACTTTGCCTAGTGCCACCGCCCAGATAACGTTGATACTATTGTAGTTCCTCGATCGCAGCAGTAGAAGGCAACTGCAATACCGCGACCTTGTTTCTTCGTTGTTGATTCCTTAAACCGACAACATTGAGTGTGGGCTCAAGCAACACGGAGTGATGGTTGGGGTCATCAAGTCTTAAGGAATATCCGGATTATTCCTAGAATCCTTTGGATCAACAGCTTTGTGTATCCGATATAATGGATCTTGTGCCGTGCTTTTTAAGGTAAGACATCATGTTGTCCCATATCGTAGCTGAAAATTCGATGTGTTTCATGTTGACCATGCTCCAAAATATTTGAAGTTCCATGAGCTTGGATGCTCAAAACCATTGTCACGCCCGTAAACAGACGGCAATCATGATGTATAGGGTTCTCCATGGTCGAGGAATATTTTGAGATCTACCGAGGAGTGTTTTGTGACAATCCCAGCAGCTTCATCATAGCCAACGCCGACCATGAACCTGAGAGTGACATCTTCAAGAGGAGTAGCAAGTGTAATCAAGCAGTTGGATGTTAGGAAGAAGAAAAAATTTTAAGTCTCACTGGAGTGATAGTGACTTGTTTATCATTAAGTGTCACCACACAAAGATCATGACTTTAACCTTCTCGCATGGTGTGCCGTAATTGGTGAAGATAAATCTCCCAAGACCGCTGCGTAATTAGTAAGCATATTCTTGTATGGATGAGTCTTCGTAATATCTACAACAATTTGAAAAGAAGACTCGAGAACATGTGAAGTTATCAAAATCGTCTCTGAGATTGTTCTTCCCAATCTTCATTGTGTAACCGTTGGGGAAGATGTCTTCCATTGAGAGAACATTCGGTGCCATTATGACGTCCATATTGTGATCTAAAAGATATTGAGCCAAAAGAACCAACATATCGAAAGACATTACGTTAGTCAAAAGTTGATTTTATTGTCCAATTATTGAATATGTTATGTTGCTGAATGTTACGAGTCCAATGTCACTTGTATGTCCAATAGTCCAAAGTAGTCGTGATAAGTTTCGTGAATTTGTTAATTTTGAGTTTTAAAGTCCAAATTTTCACTTATTTTTAACAACATTATTAACCATATAAGCTTATTAGTGACATATTGGTTTCGGGACGTTATGATTTATTTATTTACAAGTTTGTACGCGTAACAATTCATAATTATGGTAAAAGTTAGGCTTAGGCGTAGGATTTGCAAGCTTATGCGTAAACAGTAAACCATACGCGTAGGCATAAGCAATGCGTAGGATCTTGACTTACGCATAAGAAATGTTACGCGTAGGAAAACAGAGCCTTAGGCATAGATCTTACGCGTAAGCGTATGTGGGAGCTTACGCGTAAGGCTTACTCGTAAGAGTGAACCTTATGCGAAAGACTCAATGTTTACACATATCCTTCACAGGATACGCGTAGTCCCTTTGTAGAACCTTATGCGAAGGTTACTGTGAAGATTTCTCTTACGATAACATTCTACGCTGTAAGGTGATCCTTATGCGAAGAGCACGCTAACATTGATTTCGAATTTTGCACGCCAGAAACCTTAAATAAATTTGTCATCCCATCATCATTAACATAGTTATTCAATCCCTATCGCCTTATCCGAAATCACAATGATCCATAGTTAAGCGTAAGTATTACTTATGCGTAGACTTAAACCCTAACTATTCAAATTATACGAGTAAGAATTTTAGCCATAGGAATTGCATCAAACGTTTTCTAGGATAACTTAGAGGCCTAATGAGTTGATTAAACCAAGTTTTAACATCAAAACCCTTGTGAATCAAAAATACCCAATTGCATGAGACTTAAACCCTAAATTTCAATTTATGCACAAATCATGTTTCTGGGTAAGAACCAAAGGTGTTTTTGATCAATTAATCATATAACAAACAACATTCAACCATCTAATTGTCCAGAAACACTCACACAAGAAAACCCCTAATTCATACGAAAAACCCTAATTTTGAAAATGGAACAATTAATGTTTCTGGGTGGATTTGAATGTTAGAAACAGTTTTAGAATGATTATACCAATGTTTTAATACACTTATTTCAACATCAAACACCCAAGGCATGATTGCATGTTCTTACGCTTATGCGTAAACATGAAATCAAGCCTAGGGATAAATCAAACCGTTGGTTTTGTATGAAATCCAAAACCTATGTTTAGAATATCTCAAAGAACCATTATTCACTTACAAAATTGAAGGTTGATGCACGAAATTGTTGTTTGAATCTTAGGCGTAGGATGATATGGTTGAAGAATTAAATGAGGATAATAAATGTGAAAGAGTGTTTAGGTGGAGTAGTTTTGTTAAAATGAGTTTAAGCTTTTGACAACTTTGGCCCTCCACCTTATCCATTTTCATCCTAAGCCCATAACTTCCATTTTGTTACGTAGTATGATATTTGGAAAGAAACATGTTGGGAATTATATGTTCGAGTTGATAAGACAAAAAGAATGAAACAAGAGGGACTTAATATGACAAGAAGGAAACCTACAAAAGATGGAAGGACATGCTTGCAAAAGAAGTTTTATTTATTAGTCCTTATTCTCTAGTATATAAAGAGGACATAGGTGTAGGTTTTACATAAGTCTTCCATAATGTAGACGCCTAGTAAAGGTGTGTACAGTGTGTGTCCTAGGCGATATTCTTGTAAACGCCTAGGTTATTAGTTTAGTTAGTAGTTTAGTTATCTAGACGTGTTCCTATAAATGTCTAAGATTAGTTAGTGTTAGTGAATGAAAACCTTGTGTCAATAACAATTATGTTTTAATTTATCCGCTGCGTATTTTCATTGTTATTGTTAAACCCTAAGGCTCATAAACGATCAAGAAACTATCTTCATCACATTCTTAGTTTCTATCAAAACATGACGACACTCCCCATCGACTTAAGAAATAATGAAATTTTATAAATTTGAGTCCGGGGAGTGTCAATAAACCAGAAATGTGACCACCATTATCAAAGAAACAACCGGAATAAGGTAACATGCAAGTACAAGGTTTTATGAAACAGAAAATTATTTACTTTCTCCCCCTCAACACTTGACCAAGAAAATACAGAATTTTGAAAGAGTAAAGTGTTGACGGAAGATTTGTACTTGCCATGTTTGAAAGAAATTAGATAGGATAATATTTTTGAATTTTATTAGATTTTATATGTTTGTATTTCGTTTTTTTTAAATATTTACAAAAGATGTTTTGGTGTTTGACTGGTTTTAAGATTGTTTTAAAAGTTCATCCAGTTCTTCTCGAGTCAACACCGCGATACCAACCGTGGACCAACTCAAGAAACCTAGCAGAGCCAAGGCTTTGGTGAGAAGGTCCGCCAATTGGTATTCAAGACCCACAAAGTATAATTCAACAAGACTCTTCCACATGCTCCTTGATGAAATGATATCAAAGATCGATGTGCTTTGATTTTGAATGTTGAATGAGTTGCACGAGATCGCAATAGCACTTTGATTGTCGCAAAGACATCGGATTCGCCAAACACGTAACCATAGTCTTTGAGTTGTGTTCGATCCAAATGACTTCAAAGACAACACGCCCGACATGGCTACATATTCGCTCAGCTTGAAGACAACGATGTACAACTCGCTTCTTCGATTGCCATGACACCAGCTTTATTACCAAGAAATTGTAGAGCCTCAAGTACTTTTCCGAGAATCTAAGCAACCTGCGCGAATCGCGCCTTAAAAGCTATTAGTTTAAAACCGTAATCCTTCTGATACCGGATCCCCAAGTTAATGGTTCCCTTGATGTATCGGAGGATTCTTTTAGCCTCGTAGAGGTGAGTTTCAGTTGGTCGCGATCGATAACGGAGCAAAGATATACAAAGAAAACAATATCATGTCCATCGGTCGTTAGATACATGAGAGACCCAATAATACTTCGGTATTTGGTAGGTCAACCAATTTTCCATGCAAATCAAAGATCCAGCTTCTTGGTATGTACCATTGGTGTCGATAGGTATCACAGCTTTGCATTCCATTTTGTTTAAAATTTCAAGGGCATATTTGACCGACTCAGAAAATACTTACGGGTGATTGATGAACTTGCAATCCAAGAAAGAATGTAAGTTCACCCATCATGGACATTTCAAAATGTTTTTTCATAAGTTTTGAAAAAGCGTTGAGTACTTTAGATGTGTTGACCCAAAATGATGTCATCCACATAAATTTGAACGATTAAAACGTGTTCCCGTGAAATTGTATGAAAAGTGTTAGGTCGATCGATCCTTTAGTGAAATTATTGGCAATAAGAAAGGATGATAACTTATCATACCACGCCCGAGGGGCTTGTTTGAGACCGTAGAAAGCCTTGTTCGGTTTGTAGACGCGATTAGGGAACTCGATCAACGAATCCTTCCGTCGGCTAACATAGACCGCTTTTCAATTTTCCATTCGTAAAAGCGCTTTGACATCCATATGAAAGACCGTTATGTTCATGTGAGCCAAGGCCGTAAAAATACTAATGATTTCAAGTCTAGCAACCGTGCGAATGATTCCTCGTAATCAATCCTCTTCTTGTCTATAACCCTTAGCCACAAGACGTGGCTTATTTCTCGATAACCGCACCTTCAAAGATCCAATTTGTTTTTCCAAATCCATTTCGCACCAATAACATAAACCCCGCTGGTTTTTGAACCAGCTCCCATACTTTAAGACGCTTAAACCGATTAAGCTCTTCTTGCATGGATTCAATCCAAATTGTCGAGGTCATTGCTTCTTTAATGTTTTCGTTCCGATTGACAAACGATAAGTGCATAAATGCAATGTTCACCGTCAATCAAGGTGTTGTCTAGTTACGACCGTTGATTCGGGTTTCCAATAATGTTCACAAGAGGATGGTCTTCGCCCAAGGATGCGGAGGTTGATGTTGATATACATTCTACGATTAGAGGATTCAAATTACTTGTAGATGATTCCGCAACATCGAGGTGGCGTAAGCATTTGCAAAAGGGTTCAAGAACGATTTAGATCATAACTGCAGTGGGGTACTTCATTGTTCGTAATATCATCACCGTTCAAGGCCATTGATGCATTGTTCGATCGTTGTTGTAGAATCAACTCGTGGTGCTTCCTCAATAGTAGTTGTTGTAGCAGTGTATCTGTATTGGATTATGATCAGTTGAGCAATGAAACATTTGATACATCCGAGCACGCTCATCAATATCATCACTAAACAGAGGAGCAAATAGTTGTTCCATTTGATGTTGATTAAGTTGTAAACTAGGTTCACCGATGATGGGGTTTTAGGAAGTTTAAACGGTTATGTCCGGGTTCTAAGTCGTTATGCTCGTAAGCCATCTCTAATCTCATCGAATTGGCATGAATTGTTTCCATAATCTCCTTGTATGACGATTCCAGATTTGGTAACCTTTAGAATTTTCACAAGATCCAACAAAGACCTAATGTCGCCTTTGGCTTCGAGCTACCAAAGTCATCACGATCATTATTCGGGCAACAAAGGGATCCAAATACATGAAAGTGCTTGAGATTCGGTCTACGGTTGTGGATAAGCTCATAAGGTGTTTTGTTGTGGCGTTTGGTAATCATTGAATGATTATGAGTATAGCATGCAGTTGACACGGCTTTAGCCCACAAGTAATCTGGAAGTTTTGCATTTATTAACATCGTTCTTGCAGCTTCCACTAACGTATGGTTTCGTCTTTCAATAACTCCGCTTTGTTCTCGTGTACGTGCGATGGATGTTTGATGCTCAATTCCACTTTCTCATAATAAGCACGAAGAGTTTGATTCACAAATCGGCCTTTGTCTGCTCGATTTATCCGACCGTGTTCGAGCCGAACTTGAATTTTCGTAAGAAAGGTGATGATCATCCGTGGAGCTTGATCTTTACTTCAAAGAAAATAAACCCAAGTCCATCTTGAGTAGTCATCTACAATTACCAAGATGTAGCGTTTGTCATTAATCGTCTGCACGCGCATCGGACCACACAAATCCATGTGAAGAAGATGAAGCACATGTTGTGAGTTGTGTTCCACCTTGGAGGGAAAGTGAGCATGAGTGCTTTTCCCTTGTTCACAAGCTGAGCATAGGAGATCTTTAGAATACCAAAATCTTGGTAGACCTTCAATAAGTTTGTATCGTGCAAGATTGGTTATGGTTAGAAAGTTTAGATGTGAGAGACGACGATGCCATAGCCAAGATTTTGTAGATGTTGCCTTTGAAAGTAGCAGATGGGAGATGAAGCAATCATGTCTTGCATTGAGATTGTATAAAGACTTGAATTGCGGGTACTGTATATAATATCGCTTCCTTGTAGATCACGAATGAAACAAGTTTTCTCCCGAAAGCAACTTCCAAATCTCCATCACGTAATCGACCAACCGAGAAGAGATTGTGACTAGACCTTCCACATAATAAACCCTACTAATTTCGATGTTACCATTGATGTAATATCCATAGCCCATGATAGTCGCAAGTGATCATTCCCGAACTGACAGTGCAATGAACTTTGAGACAAAGTTTGATAACAGTTTAAGATTGCCTGTCATGTGTCGTGAACATCCACTATCAACAACTAGATGATCTCAGATCACCGCATTACACATACGCATTTTACACGATGGAGTAGAAATAGATGTGGAACCCGAGGAGTTAGAGGGTTCAAGCGCTTATAGTTGAGACACACATGTTTATGATTTTAGGTATCTATTGAAATCCCAAGTGTATTATGTAACCATTTTGCCATCTCCAACTAGTCTTAGCTTTGGTCTTAGTAAATGCACTAGGTGATAAGTTCTTCCTAGGAGGTGAAAGGGTACTATGGGTACATCAATAATCTTAGCCTAACACTAGAAGGTGGTTTACCTAGCATGCACTTAGAAGCATTAGTGGGCCCAGAGGTATTTCGTTTTCTATTATTCCACTTATGATTCAAGATAGCCTTAGCAACACATTTATTATGACAACCAGAGAACATGCTTTTACGACAACCAACACAAGAAGCTTCAAACATAACATTTAAAGTACTTAAAGATTCAAAGATTCGTTACATCACTTTTTCCATTACATTTGTCGACGCAATATCTAAAGTGGGTGCAACTTGAGTTTTATTCAAAGTCCTAGGTGTTCTTCTACTTCAACATTCTTTATTGTTCTTTTCTTCACGCCGCAACTTCCTATTCTTCCTTGTATTGCTCCTACGCCGTGAAGTGCGGGCGGTGGGAAAAGAGGCAACTATTCTTGTTTCAGAGAGGAAGCACATTAGTTTCTTGTGGTTTGTCATTAGATGTTCTAGAGCCATTTTGAACTGCTTAGTGCAGCTTACTACAAGTTGTTACTATCCCTATCTTGCTTAAGTTTCACCAACTCGCTTTTAGATCATGGATTTGTGTAACAAATCTAGATTTTCGTAACGAGTGAGTCCATCTCATCGTAAAACATCTTTGGTGTATGCAAGATGATCATCAAGGTCTTTTGACGCTTTAGCACGAGTCTTTGTGAGTAAATCAAATATGACACCATATTCCTTTTAACTTTTGAAATTTCTTGTTCATATTTTGAAATTTGACACTTCAAAGACACATTTTCATCATCCAGCTTGCTCATGTTTTGGATTAAGAGTTTTGAATGCAACTGGTGGATTTTGTTTTGCAAAGCGAGTTCTCGATTTTGACAATCTTTTGACACCATCAAGACGACATTTTGCATTTGAAAGCTCGCTTAACAAACGCTCATTTTCAACTTTTAAAGAGTTGATTTGTGACACAAGATAAGTATTCTCAACATTCTCAACGGAATCAATGTGGTCGCAGAGATATAATCAAATGCATATGCAATGTAATGTAATAACACAACATTATGGATATCAAGACATATAACATCTTCCAAGAGTCGATCAACATCTTTTCTCAATAATTTCTTTTTACGCTTAGTATTTGAAGTCGATGTTTCGCTTGTTCGAAAACTCTTTCATAAGTCCAAGCTCCTTGTGAAAATCCTTTCCCAATATATTGCACAATTTTTCTAATTTTGGACATGAGGTAAAATTATTTTCTAAAAATATCTCTTTGGGCTCGCTTGAGGCGATTGAAAATGTTCAACTTTATTTCGTAATTGATTTCAATTTCACGTTCCAAAAGTTTGATGTCCGATAAGAATGCTTCAAAATATTTAATAACTTTACATTGTTCGGCTAATGGCTTTATTTCACTGAGTGAAGGTAAAGGACCATTAATTTGTGCAGTATTGGAAGGGGGATCCTTATTAGAAGACTCAGAAGTAGGTGTAATAACCCAAGGTGTGTTAGAAAAATCATGTTGTGTGACAAAAGTAACGGCTTTTGAATAGTTAAATGGTTTGTTATAAACAACATTTTCTAATTTTGACCTACTCGCCTTCTCGCATCTAATTTTTCTTGACGATTATATTCAACAACACTCATAATGGAATCATCGGCCTATGATCCAGACCAGTAAACTTCGTGATTTGGTTTGAATGCTCTATTTGAAAACTTTGGTTTGTAATCGCAAGATTCGTCCATATCTATTTGGATTTGGTTTAAAAGTAAACTTTGAATAGTTGTGATTGATTCACCATGTTTATAAACAACATTTCAAACTCTTTGATTTTATTTTGTAAGTCGACAATTTCTTCAAGATAGTCATCTATTCGTTTCGTTGAATGCTTTTTGTACTCGAGAACTGCTTTTTGACAAGTTAACAACTCGCACTTGGCTTTTTGAGTTTCCAAAGTGAGAGCGGTAAGTTGTTGTTTATGATCATATTGCGCTTGTTCTATTTGAGACAAAGAAAGCATTCTTAGATGCGACTAGATCACGATCGTTGTTCTAAAGATTTTTGTTTTGTAAGATTTAGCAAAAGCGACTTCAAAACCTTTTTCACGCTTTTTCTTGTGTTTGAAAAATGCCGAGTTGATATTTTAAGCATTCATTATCCTTAGTTAACGATGCATTTTTGTCTTTAATTGCTTATTGATGTCTTTGCATATTTCAAATGAGATTCTTGGTCTTTAAGTAAGGTCATGAGCTAAATATCTAGATTAGACGAAGGTCACTTGTTCAACGTGAGTCTCAACATGATCATTAGTCGATCCTCAAGTATAACCACAGAGTCAACTCGATTATCAATGGAAACCGTAAGGTCATCTTGATCGCCAAATATAACTACGGATCTATTTGATTATCATCGAATGAGATGTAGACGGCTCATGTTGAACACTCGATCCTTGTCTGATGTAGATGTTGGCGAGAGATATCGATCAAGAATGAATATAGTTTGATATGGTACCGAGACAAGCCACACCGCTATACACTAGGCATGTGTCACTCATGTGGAGTTCGTGCATGTTTGCCATCAACATAACTGCGTGATTAGCCTGCAAGTCCTCCATATCATCATCGAATCTGCATTTGCCATGAAGCTCGTTTTGTTGGTAAGAGTTCCACCACTTCATCCCAAGAGCTAAGAGTAAAGCCTCTTTGTGATAAGCACGCCTCTTGTCCCTCGGCTTTGGGCATGCATTAGCCGATGACCCATCTCATTACAGCTTATAACAACGAAGACCATTAACCCCATTCTCGAGCATTACCATGTTCAACCACTGAGCCTACTGTTGTTGTGGAGCACCCATGTTATTCATTCCCATTGATTAAACCCTTGACCACCACCCATCCGACGAACATTACTACGATTCGAACTTCAACACGCCCATTGTTAACAAAAACTGATTCCTTGTGTTAGATGAGGTATGAATGCGATTATTGGATTTGTTTGAGTATCGGCCGAAGGCTCTAGCAATCATGACAAACCCTTGTTGCAATGCATCGAAAGCTTCTGTATCCTCATTAGATCCACTGTAAAGTGCTTGATCATTGTTGTTGTATGGAACCAATTGAGTTTTTTGGGTTTGTTGCTGTGAAGGATCATATGGGGTAATTGTTGCAGTTTGTTGTGAAGGATTTGTGAAGACAATTTGTAGAGTTGGAAATTGAGGATAACAAGCTTGAGCCCACAAAGCTAACTGTTGATTATCCGGAAGTGAAGGTGAAACAGGGAGTCCATGGATAACCCTTTCCTTGTCAACTTCTTTTTGGTGGGGCTTCAAATAGTCGTACAACAATCCGTATGTAGCATGATGAAGATTCTTTGCTCGACAGATGAAAATGACATACTTTTCCCAATCGTGACCAAGACTACTCGTGAACTTAGTGTTGATCGCAATTCTTGGCATGATGATGTTATGTTTGTCCAAGTCATTGATGATGTCCGAGAATCGATGATGATATGACTCTAATGTCTCCGGGTTCAATCATGAAGTGTCATAAGCCAAGTAGATTTTGGATTCCATGTCTTCGATTGAGTTATGCGCCTTCCATGAGTAGATGAATATGCTCCCACATTGCTTTAGCAATCTTTTGAGCATCAACATCAAGTATCGGATTAGGTAATCCCAAAAGAATGTATTGCATTTCTAGTTCATCGGCTTCAAAGTGAAGAAGTTGATCAAGAGTGAGTTCATTAAGATCGACAACGTTGGTTACATTACCTCTCGTGGATTAGCATTTGATCTCCTGTAGTAACAGAGGAATCAAATGGACCTTCCAGATGACCTTCTTCAAGAACTTTCCATGTGGCTTCATTAGATCACGTAACCTAAAGAACCTTATCACCCATTGATCATAGTTTCCGTGAGTGAGCATTAGAGGTCTATCAAGTGATCCACCTCATGAATGGATTGTTGGCTACTTAAAGCTTCACACATCTTTGCAAACCGTGACGGTTCCTTCATAGTATTCCTGGATGGATGTTTATTTTGAAAGTTTGTGTAGGGTTGTACTTGAAGACTAGGTGGTGGTTGAATCATTTGTGGTTGAATTGCTCCTTGAGGAAATTGTTGTTTAAGTTGTTGTTGTTGTTGTAGTTGTTGATAAAATTGTTGTTGTTGATGGAGTTGTTGTTGTTGTTGTAGTTGTTGATAAAATTGTTGTTGTTGATGGAGTTATTGTTGTTGTTGTTGTTGAGGATACACATGAGGGAAGTAGCTGAGTATGGTGGTTGAGACATCTTGAAACTTGTGTTTAAAATGGATCTTTGTAGTCGAATGAAACTTTGTTGATGAAGTATCCTTAGGCGTAAAAATGCAGCAAGCGAGAGAAAAGCTTATGTGAAACCAACTTACACGAAGAATGAACTTACGCTAGTGATAGCTTAAGCGTAAACTTGAGGAAAAACTTAGCTTATGCGTAAACAAAGGCTTAGAAGTAGAATTCTTATGCGTAAGTTTAGCTTAGGCGTAAGACCGTGCTTATGCGTAAGTTTATGCTTAGCGTAAAGAGATTCTATGCGAAGAACTTTGCTTAGGCGTAAAACTAGGGTTTTGCCTAAAAATCCTTTACACTTATCCCAAGGTAAAAGATATCCAGTCAAGTGTTTTCAGCTTATCCAAGCAAGAAAACACCGAGTAAAACCAAAAACATCAAGATCAAACCGTTAGAATCTTACGCGTAAGTTTAGGGTTTAGTTATGCGTAAGAATTGCCAAGTTTTGCCAAAACTAAGATTTCTGCCCAAAAGTGTTTCTAAACCAGATTTTTGTGATGAAAAGGCTTCAATATCACCAAAATGACACAAAAGTGTGAAACTTGATGATCAAAAACACTTTTTACCCTTACACATAGAAAGTACTACACGTATCAAACCAAGCTCAAAAAATATGAAATACACGTAAAGTTTCAAACTTTTTGCCAAAAACTTAAAGTTTAACACCAAATAACCTTGAAAGGATAAGAATTTTGAGTTTTAAAGTGTAAAAAATAAGATTTTTAAGCGTAGGAAAGTTGTAGAACCGAGACTTACATGTATGACACAAAAGTTTCAAAAACAAACAAACGTTTCACCTAACTATTTGGCGAATGATACCACTGTTAGGTCACCATATGTGTAACACAAGCATCAATATGAATAAATATAGATAAGAGAGGGCGGATGAACACGATACACACACACGTGTTAAGATGAGAGAAAGTTTATGCTTAGGATATATGTGAAAGTGAACAACCAACCTTCAAGTGAAGGTTTACAAGATTATTTATAGGGGAAGGAGCTAGGGCAACACTACTAACTCCCTTCCTTTCTTATTGGGCTTGGATAGGCTCATGGGCTTTCTACATGAGCCTAGCCTTGATTACTAACTTAAAAGCCTTAATTAAGCTAACTATTACATATTGATTACAAACACTTGAATTATAGTTTAGGAGTGATTCCAACATATTGTTCAGTCTATGTGGGGCTACTCATTGTTTGATTTTTTTGGTGAAAAAATCAAACGAAAAATCGGGCGGAATTATGGCAATCTGGGACCCGTCAAAATTCGGTATGTCCGACTCCACAATCGGTGAAGGTTTTCTTGCTCTATGAGGAAAATGGATTCCTTATGATGCTCATTGTATCTTTGTTGTTGTAGATGCCCTACAAGAGTTAAGTAGGAAAAGAAGTTGTGGATGGATATTAAGGCCCTTGTTGATTCGGGCTAATTCAATTTATGTTGTTATGGGTGATTTAATGAAGTTCGCTCGCCACGTAACTAATGGGATCAAACTTTGTCATAGGAGTGCTTCATTCTTTAACGACTTCATCTCCTCTTCGTGTTTTCTTGACATTCCTATGGAGGTATGAGATTCACTCGTATGAATACTTTGGGTTCCTAGTCGAGCAAGATAAACCGATCTTGGTCTCTAAACACTTCCTTGATAGATGGTCGAATTCAAACATTTTAGCTCTAACCAAGGAGTTCTGATCATTCGTCACTCCTACTTCTTAACTCGGTAAACGATTTTGGTCCCATCCCATTTAAGTTTTACAACTCTTGGTTGCTTCATGAGGATTTTACCAATGTTATCACCAACTGTTGGTTTTCTCCCATTGACTGTCACTCGAATCTATAGGCTGTCATATTTAAGGCCAAGCTTAAAAAGCTCAAACTTGCCATTAAACTTTGGAGAACCACTATGATTGCCACTGAAACAGCGGATGCCATGGAATTGCGAGAAAAAATAATGGAAATTGTTCTAAGAGCCAAACACTCCTCCCTATCTCAGAAAGTGTACATCTTCACCAGAACCGACAATGTTAAATCCTTAACAGCATCGGAACACAAAAATCTCAAAGATCTAAGACAAAAAGCAAAAGTCAAATGGACTCTCGAGGGTGATGAAAACTCCAACTTCTTTCACGGATACATTAACAACCGAAGAAACCGATCGAGAACAAATGGTCTTGCAATTGATGGCTCGTGGATTACAGACCCCCCCAACCATTAAATCACATATCTTTCATACCTTTGACTCAAAATTCAAAGAAACAAATCATAGTAGACCCACATTATGTAGTAACCTTTTCAAGAAACTATCTCCAAAAGACAACCTTCTTCTTGAAAACCCCTTCACCCCTCAAGAAACAAAAGAAGTTGTGTGGGATTGTGGTGGAGATAAGGCTCCCGACCCGGATGGGTTTTCTTTCAAACTTATCAAAAAATATTGAGATTTACTTAGCATTGACATTGTTAACTATGTCAATGATTTCCATCTTTTACCTCATAGCCCGCGGGGTTGTAACTCTTCATTCATTACCCTTGTTCCAAAAGTTGATGACCAATTATTGGTGACTTTCGACCAATTAGTCTCATAGGTTGCCAATATAAAATCATTGTAAAAATACTTGCAAACCGCCTTGCCTTAGTTATTCCATATGTTATTGGAGAGGTGCAAATGGCCTTTCTGAAAGGCCAACAAATTACCGATGGACAACTTTTGGTTAACGAAATTTTATCATGGGTGAAGAAACGCAAGAAAAAGCTTCTTCTTTTCAAAGTGGATTTCGAAAAGGCATTTGATACTCTGAGTTGGTCTTTCTTGGACTCAATTATTGATCAAATGGGTGTTAGTACAAAATGGAGAACTTGGATCCGTGTTTGTCTTGATTCGGCATATGCATCTGTCCTAATCAATAGGTCTCCAACTAAGGAATTTAAGATTGAGAAAGGTCTTCGTCAAGGTGACCCTCTATCTCATTTTTTGTTCATTTTAGCGGTTGAGGCTCTTAATGTTATTTTCTTAGAAGCTAGAAATAAGAATATTTTTATTGTTGTTGAAATTATTGTCGACAAAGTCCTCATTTCTCATTTTTAATTTGCAGATGATGCCATTTTTATTGGTCAATGGTGACTCCTAAATGCAAGAAATTTGTGTAGAATTCTTACATGCTTTCATCTTATATTCGGGCTTAAAGTGAACTTCAATAAAGCAAATTATTTGGTGTTGAAGTTCATTCTAACAAAGTCGCTTATGTTGCAAATAACCAAACTTAATTTGAAATTATTAACAAACTGCAAATAAGCTCGCTCCAAATTTCTGACGTTTATGCTATCCACGACTTCATTAAAAAACTTCACTACTTTTCCATTCACACAATACGTTTCGGTGTTTCACTATTTGAACATTCTCTCGTAAATTTACATAAAGCGGAAGTGATAGTTCGTATATTAGTTGAGTTTAATGAACTTCGAACTATTAAAATACTTCACCAGCTCTAAATTTTTTAGATATTTAAACCAACATTAGCTTCACTACTCACGATTGATTTCTACCACTCAATACGCATGACATGTCCAAAGTAATCAATTCAATGTTGTGGAGCCGAAGAATTACATAACCATAAGCCCACAAACTAGACGCGGGTCCAGAGCTTTTTAATTCTAGCAAGAGCTTTTAACTTTGGTATACGCTATTACTTTTATTATGAAAATATCTTTCAATATGCATTGTTATAACAAACTCATTTTAAGTACTTTAACAATAGGAAAATAAAACCTCAAAAAAAGAACTTACAAATATGATATCATATTATTCTAAACAAGTTTCTTAAAAACTTAGAGCATTTTTGTTTCAATTTCATTGGCTAACTTAAGAACCGATTCTACTTTTCAAATAAGAAATTACACGATCCGTATGTACAAGGAGAATCAATTATACGCTTTTGCTTTGGTCTTTTAATATATGGACGAAACGAAGAATCTTTAAGAAAGAGTAATGGGTCGCTTATATATCATGACATAAACGGGCATGTAAGCCCACTTAACACATATAAAGCTCTTTATATGACCAATACCTGTTTTGAAATTTTACGGCATGCTATGTCGGGGTTATAGGGTCTCAACAACAATAACAACGATATCCAATCCCACCTGAGCGAGATATGAAAGATATATAATGTAAAAAGATCATACCTTTATCTTTGAGTAAACTCAAGGATAAGATTGATTCTAGATAGACCTCCGGCAAAATGTATGTATGAGTGTGATATTGGTGAAAAAAATATATGTGAACGCATGATCATGCAAGGTTACATAGGAGAGAAAGATATGTAAGCACATGCCACATAGCAACATAAGCCATGAAAGCATATGACACAAAACGAATAAAAACCGGGCAAGAGACAAATGTCATCATAAAGAGTTAGAAACAAAAAGGGACATATAAGCATACAACGCATGGCAGCGTGTGAAACAAATATGCATAAGACCAAGAGCTCGTGGAAACTCACAGAAAGATCAAAGATATGGCTAGAATCATATACGAAAAAGGCAAACATAAGCATGAAATCAAAGGAAGCATGAAGAACATACGAGCATAAGATACGGGTGCAACTAAGCTCGAAAAGGCATAAACCTATGGAGCGCTCTATCTAAAGCGAAGGCAACGGAAAATATGCACACGAGGGGCTACAACAACGGGCCCAAAAAGCAAAAAAGGAACTAGCTATACATCTTTATATCTTCTAATCTAATTCTAGCCCTTCAATCGTTCCTATCAGAGGTCATGTCTTCGGACAAGAGATGCTCCTTCATGTCATGCTTCAGTCTGTCCACCCACCTAAGTTTTGGTCTACCCCTTTTCCTCATGCAAGCCTTCGACTACCAAAGCTCCCACTCTCCTAACTGGTGCTGACTATGGTCTTCTCCTGACATGTTCGAACCATCTCAACCGTCCTTCTCTCATTTTGTTGATAATAATTTCAACTTTAAGCTCCGCTCGATAAACTCTATTCGGAATCATGTCAAACATGGTTTTACCACAAATTCACTTTAGCATTCTCAATTCCGCCACTTCCACTTTATTTGCTTACGATTTCAGAGTTGGCCAACACTGAGCAGCACAACATGACTAGTCTAATTGCCACTCAATAGAATTTTCCATTTAGCCCGAAAGAGACATTTCTATCACATAGGACTCTTTGGTACGCCTTCCTTTCTACCAGACTACTTTAATATGGTGGATGCATCTTCGCTTATCCTCCGTGATTTGTGAATCATCGATCAAAGATATCTAAAAGACTCTTTTCGTTGTTGGGGTTATAGGGTCTATGGAAAGGAAATCAAAAGTAAGCGATGGTTAGATATAATGCACACTTATTAGCTGATACTGAGTAATACAACATTCCTAACTAATTTCAAGCTAATGAAAGTATTTCTATTAATGGCATCATAAAACATTGTTTCGTATTCTTCCGTTGTGTTTAACTTATTTTTTTCTTCCCAAGGCAATATATAGGTTAAATTACAATATAAACAATTAGACATGTAAAATCTTGTAATTAAACATATTTGTTACCCTTATCATTATTGTTTGCTCCAACAACTTTATAATATATAAAGAACTAAATTACCTAACAGAATTTTATAAAAAAACATTAGTTTCATTCCTCAACATTTCAACCAATCATCATTAAATATAACGGAATAGCTATTGCATTTCTTTGCATTATCATTATCATTCATTTTCTCATTCCTTCATCCTAGCCCAACATCCCTTTAAACTTAGCTTGATAAATAATACAATGCTATGTATTAAGTATAATTATGGATTGAATAGATATAGTGCATTTGTATCCTTAGATAACTTGACAATTTTTGTGTACTAGTTCAATGGACGTATTAAATCGGTGATTTGAAACTAGAAAGCATAAGATTGTTTCTGGCTCTTTGAATAAGAATATAAATGTGAACTATGTGGTGATCATGCATGCATGTAGAAGGTTGAACAAATAAATTTGTGACGTAACTTAATTAAAGAAAATTTTATTCTAAACGATGTAACTTTCTATTTTTCACATGATGGCAAGAGGTCAAATTCACTTTTTAGTCCTTTCTATTATGGACAAAACATTGATGTGGTTTGCAGTATGGGGACATATAAATATATGAGTAAAATTGGCATGCATGTGGTTTTAGGTGGTTAGGTAAGCAGAAGATACGTCGGTTTTGATATGGTTCCCGTAATCCCATACGACTATACGAGTGTCAATATATTTATTAATCTAAATTTTGTGGTGAACGATTGAAATAAGACATCACTATTTAAATTGTCAAGGTTTCCTGTTTCTGATATTTGAGAAGGGCTTAACTAGCGTATCAGTCTGACCGTACGTTCATCAGCCACTTTTAAACGTTAACGTAGTAAGATTTGAATTTGAGACTTCTTATAAGAACATCGACATACTCGTCAAATTGTAGCCCCCGTATGTATAGTCTTGATATTGAACAAACATAATAATAATAATAATAACAATAATAACAATAATAATATCAGGCATTCTCTGAATTTAACATAAATATTGTTGGCTAATACAAAGATAAACACATCAAAAGCAAACGGTACAAATTAATAAAGTTAACAAACTCATTTTATATTTAAACTCATTTTATATTTAAAAATAAATCATTTCAAAATTATAAATTGAAAACTTACATGCATGTAGGGGTAAGATTCGGGTTGACCGGTTCCGGTTCGGTCAACTCCTGTAGGTCAACTCAGTCAAGGCTTAAAAATATATACCAACCCGACCTTGCTTAACTCGTCAACTCGGGTCGGGTCAATTCGGTTCGGGTCAATTCGGTTTGGGGTCAACCCAGTTTTTACATTGTAATAGTGTTGTTGAGCCGGGTCACTGGGTCTGGTCGGTCAAGGCTAAAAATATATACCAACCCGACCTTGTTTAGAACTCGTCAATTCGGTTGACCCGATTGACCGAATATAATTTTGAACTCGATTGACCCGACCCGAATTGACTGGTCGGGTTGGGCCTGTCACCGAATGACACCCCTACATGCATGTATTTGACACATCGATTTGTTTGGTCGAAATTGATGCACCACCACATTAGCGCTTATTAACTAAAATTAGCAGGCAGTATCGCGCTGTCATGCAAGAATCTGATACCATGAAATAAAATTTTTCGATAAATCATGTATTATGCTTTATTATGTTTTTTTTTACAATAAATTTACTGACATCAAGAATTTCATTTAGCCCGCATCGTAGCCCGCTTGGGTCTGCTCGCTCGGGCTCAAGCCCATTTTGCCCGCTGTCTGCTCGGCTTTAATGTTTGTATAATGCGCTTTATTATTCAGTATTAGCAACATTTAATGCAGGAACTCAAGTCATAGCCGTAACGTATCTAAATAAAATTTTCGTGAATCACGATTTTAGTTTATTATGTTTCTTTTACAATAAACTTATCGATTAAAACTTCGAGCCCGCTTGGCTGCGTCTGCTCTCTGCTCAAGCCTATTTGAGTTGTTGCCTGCCTCTATCAATATTATTCAGATTATCGACATTTAATGTAGGAATGTGATTAATTTAATTGTACAATACGCTTGATAATTTGATTTATTATGTTAGGTGTTTTAATAATCGATTAATCAGATTTATTGATCAAATAATTAATTGACTATATTAAATAGTATTAATGTGGTGTTTTTTTTAATATGTGCATTGAAGTGGTGTACGCTTATGCTTCTTGTCTTGCACGCTTGAAAATTATATGCATTAAAGTGTTGTACATTACGCTTCTTTTCTTAATTATATGAATTACTAATTATAATAACACGCAGAGCTTTATATTTTTAAGACTTTTATGTGTTTCATAAATATATTACAAGATTATGTAAAGTATAGATAATTAAAGAATTGCACACGAATACCATACATAGTTACATGTGTATTATGTGACGAGGAAAATGAAGCGAAAATTGTGAAACATTGTTTATTGCTTTGTCTGGAAACTAAGTTTGTCACATAAAAAAATTTGGAGATGGTGGAGGATTCACCTAACGTTGGTTTAATCTATTCGAGATATAATTCTAGAAAAAGTTGTTTTAGTTGAAAAAGATCAGTTGCAATATCTCTACATGAGGTCTTATGTTGCTCTTTGGACAATATAACATTGTAGAAATCAGGTTTTGCATGCTTCCCATGATGACGTGGATACTACTAGACAAAAGACATTTTCTCATCTATACAAAGGCTCTTTTTTGTTTAAGAAATTTCACATTTTTTTTAAATTCTATTAAAACATAATCAATAACTTTGTAGTTTTTGGCTAATAACAGCAAGAAATATAAGACGGATCGATTAAATCTTAAGATCTTATACCAAAATCGATCCTATAAGATTTTAAGTTTCACATGATCCCACGAAATCCGGATCATTTTCGCTTTATAAGATCAGAAATCGTAAGATCCTAAAATCGTGATCCTGACGATATGGTGTAAAAGTGACGTAAAACGTAAGAAACCAAATTTTCTAAGATGATTAATCGATCGCTAGTATAAAAGACTAACTACCAGAACTTAATTGTCATTTGAAACCATAGTGACCATTTATGTAATTAACTCATTTAAAAAGAAGGAGCAAGGGCTTTTGGTCATTTAACATGGATTTGACTAGATCCGTAATAACAAGAAACCACAACGATCAATCAAGAAAAAAGTTTTAGTGGATCGAAAGCCGGTAATCCAACAAACCATAGTGACCATTTGTGTAATTAACTCTAAAAAATTAAAAACTCTCTAAGAAAAAGGAAACAAAAAGTTGGACCAACTTTGTCCAGAATATAATCATGTTTGTTCCAAAAGTTTTTATGAATCTCTCGACTTTTCATCCAAATTTATATATCACCTGATTTTCGCAAATAGAGTTTTATTTTTTTGCAAGTGGAAAATGTCTTTAGTTAACAACTGATTTTATCATCATAAATGACAAATTAACTCAATTTAAAGATAAGAAATAAAACACTTGTAGCGCAAACAGCTAATTTGAAACCTGTCTGTAAAACCTATAGGCTATAGCAGAATTAATGACTTCAACTATGACCTATATAAGAAGATTCCCACCAGAACGCCCATAACGGCGTTAAACCATCAATAACGCGCATGACCGCTATACCCATCGAGCTCTGCTAACACGGAGAACGGAGCCCGCGCTTTGCAAGAACGCTAAGCTGGAGGAGAAAAAAAAAAAAAAAAAATTTGAAAAACTTACACAATTAGTCCTCAACGCCTAGAAATTCAAAAATTTACAAAAACCCCTTAACGGCTAGTTTTAAAAAAAAAAAAAACAAAACATTTTTTACCACTATAAATACCCAACCAAAACTCTATTTTTTCACACTTCCATTCAAACTTTATATACTTCCTCTTTACACTTTCATATTTCAAAAATCAAATTCGCTCACAATGGATCCAAATCGTTCGGTGATATTCTCTGCCTTGGTCGACGCTGATGACCAAGAGGACTTCCAATTTATGGCTACCACAGACGAAGTATCACCTTCATTGAACAACAAGAGGTATTGAATCTCAACATCCTAGTCGCTCGCACTCCATGTATATCGTGAACGCGAGCTTGCAGGTTAACGTCCCAAGAACCATTATTTCGCATAAGGTTGTAAGTATTCAAACCGAATTTTCGAGAAGATTTCAGATGAGCCGAAACTATTCCCGCAAATAGTCAAGGTATTGAATCTTATACTCCGATAATATTCCGCATCATTTTACCTTTTTAGGCAAACACCGATTGTACGGGTCGAATGAGTATAAGTGCTCTAATGAAGTGTACGTCGCTATACGCCAATCATGACGCAGACCTCACCCGATGCATTTGATGAATACTTGCAAATGGGTGCGAGTATCGTCACAATTATGTCTTGATAATTTTAACAAATGCATTATTGATTTGTTTATGCCGAGTATTTAAGAAAACCAACACGGGCCGACATTCAAAAAATTTATCAACATCATGAAGAAAACATGGTTTTCCCGAATGCTTGGTAGCATCGACCGATGCAATCGGGAATGGAAAATTGTCCAAAGATTGGCAAGGCCATTTTGCTAGGGTGATAAAAAATACCCAACAATTATGCTTGAAGTCGTTGCTTCTCAAGATTTATGGATCCGCATGTATTTTGGGATGGCGGGCAATAACGATATCAATGTTTTAGATAACTCTCCGTTATTCGACCACCTTCTTGCCGACAATGCCCCAAAAGCACCTTATATGGTTAACGGAACTAGGTATGAACAGGTATTACTGGCCGATGGAATTTATCCACATGGCAACTTTCACAAATCCTTCACGGCAACAACTCGATGCAAAACATACGACTTTAAAAGGAGACAAGAAAGTGCCCGAAGGATATTGAACGTGCTTTTGGTGTTCTTCAAGGTCTGGGGTATACTACAACAACCGCACGTCAATTTGAAATTGCCACGATACGTAGAATCATGTATTGTTGCATTATTATGCATAACATGATTATAAAAGATCAAAAATTTGCTTTACGCGACTATAACGAATCGTGGTGGATCCACAAGAAATTTGAGGCAACGAAGATGGGTTGAAAGATGTGATACGACAAATGTAAGGCAAAAGAAATACACGACCGACAACGATACCCAACTCCAACAGACCTTATGGAGCATGTTTGGCGTAAGAATCTTGAACGATATGGACAACAACAAGAGAGTT
Source organism: Chrysanthemum lavandulifolium (assembly GCA_022545495.1). NCBI lineage: Eukaryota > Viridiplantae > Streptophyta > Magnoliopsida > Asterales > Asteraceae > Chrysanthemum > Chrysanthemum lavandulifolium. Next base: position 226,288,152 of record CM040241.1, on the reverse strand, counting down.
TAACGACGATGAATAAGTATTTGCTATGTTTTTTTTAATTGCAAAAAAGTGTGTGTGTGTTTTTTTTATCTCGTTGTATTTTTTATTTTTTTTATTTCGCTGTATTTTTTTAGTCTCGTATTGTAATATGTTTTAAGTTTTAATGAAATGTTTGTTTTAGTTTAAATAATGAAGTGTATGATTTAGTTTAGGGTTGAAATTGAAAATATGAAATATTAGTGGTGTTATGGTGTTATTGGATGTTATTGTCATGGGTGTTTTGGGGATGTTAATGTTAAATGTTGTGTCGATGCGGCTACCGACGTGACGGTGTTATTGGTGTTATGGTGTTATTGTTTGGAGTGCTCTAAAGTGTTATTATTTGTTTAGGCATCAACGCATCAAAATTAATAATTACACCATGGTCTCATAATACACATTCTTTTACTACAAATGATTACTCAAACTCAACTTTATATCACTTTACTTTGCTAAGCTCACATGATACTATGATAGCATAAAATACACATTACATAATGTCGTAGTAAATATATTATTAACGGGTGGAACACAATTTAAATTTGATAATGCATTATTTTTTCTCATGTCTTAAAGAAACTTGTTGAGCTTTAAAGATATTCGTAAGAATGGATATCGATGAGACGGTTAATGAAGGACGTGTTGAGTGTCTTCACATTACAAATTATGATTTCGGGTAAAAAGCATGTACTAGAAAAATTACCTGCATTTTCTTCCGGTTTATACTACACTCATATTAGTGCCATTGAATCAAACGCAATCATAAACCACCATTTTTTTGGACCATGCGAATTTTATTGTTTGGCATGACCGTCTGGGACATCTCGGGTCAATGATGATGCGAAAAATCTTAAAAAATTCCAAATGAGATTCTTTGAAGAATCATAAAAATCAGTATTACATGTGTTGCTTGCTCACAAGGAAAGTTAATTACACGCCCATCACCACTAAAGTAAAACATTGATCACTTAATTTTCTCGAAATGATATTTAGGGATATATGCGACCAATACATCCACCTTTGGACCATTTAGGTATTTTATGGTTTTGATTGATGCATCAACTAGGTAGTCACATGTGTGCTTATTATCAAGTCGCAACTGCATTTGCGCGATTACTTGCTCAATTGATAAGATTGAGAGCACATTTCCGCATTATCCGATTAAGACAATTCATTTGGACAATGCCGTGAGTTGACATCCAAGCTTTTAATGATTATTGTATGTATATTGCGATAAGTGTTGAACATCCCTTAGCTCCTATTTATACACAATGGGCTTGCCAATCCCTTATCGTGGATTCGTATGATTGTCGACCGATGATTATGAAATCAAAATTACCAGCCGCTGGGGCCATGTTATTCTACATGCAAAGAACACCGGTTTGCATCATGCCAACCGCTTATCGCCCTTACTCCCATTTACGCTGGTTTTTGTTTAGAACCAAATATTTCCCATCTAAGGATTTTGGTTGTGCGGTATATGTTCCAATTGCTCCACCACAACGCACATGTATGGGACCTCAAAGGAGGTGGAATATATGTCGGTATGACTCACCTTCAATAATCAAGTACTTAGAGCCATCAATGGGGGATCTATTTACAATTCGATTTGTTGATTGTCATTTTAATGAGTCAATGTTTCCAGCATTGGGGGGGGGGGGGAATAAGACAGTTGGGAAAAAAAATAAGTTGGAAAGAATTATCATTATGTAATTTTGATCCTCAAACTAAAGAATGTGAAATGGATGTTTAAAAGATAATTCATTTACAAAGATTAGCAAATCGGTAACCAGACACATTTACTGACCCAAAGAAAGTGACAAATTCACATATACCAGCTGTTAATGCTCCAGTTAAAATTGATGTCCAAGGAGGACATCCTCATATAGGGAATGAGTCTAACGCACGTTTGAACGTGGTAGAACGGTCGACTCCAAAGATAGAAATCCTTAAAAAATGGAGCAAATATTCAAGATGGTATAATCGATGTAAGAGAAACACTGTGGTCTCCCAAAGAGACACTAGACATGTTGGTTCAAGAAGAACCACAGTACCGAAATGAAGAGATCTCAATAAACCACGCCATGTCTAGAAAAGTTTGAATCGAAATGAAATCGACGTCGATTTATATATTTGCAAACAATGTAGTGCTAGAAATAATGGAAAATGAGGATCAAGAACCAAAGTCTATGTAGAAATAGAATGATTGGCCAAAATGGAAAGACGAATTGTAAGAGTTAAAATCTCTCGAGAAGAGAAAAGTACTGGACCAATAGTCCAAATACCTAACGGTGTTAAACCCGTTGGATATATGTATTCGAAAGAGAAACGAGAAAAATGAAATCACGAGATATAAGGCTAGACTAGTAGCACAAGAATTTTCTCAAAGACCTGGAATTGATTATGAGGAGACATATTCTCCTGCGGTGGATGCAACAACCCTTCGCTATCTGATTAGTGTGGTAATACAAGGTGTTAATACAAATATCGTCATTAAACGTTATTCATATTTTTTATCTTTACCTAAGTTTTGTTAACGACAAAAGTAAATTTAATTTATATAAAAGCTTAAAGCTTGTCAAGTTTAATAGATATTAAAACAAGCTTTTCAAATAATATCTTCATCATTTAAGCATTTACATCAGGACTAATCATATCTCAATATGAGTCTAAGCATAATGTATGATACTAGTTTTTAGAATGTTTTAGTTTAAGAACTAAACATTACTTATGCATTTGCATATTTCTAAAAATAAAAGACAACACATGACATCATGTAATGCATCATGGAAATCATTGAAAGATTTCATTAGATATTTGTGTGGATTTGTACTCTTCATATCCTACACAATCTTACATAGATATGGTTGACTTTGGCAAGATTTTGATATCTTGGTCTGTCGACTGGCGGTACTAAAATGAGACACAAGGAACCCTTTAAGGGTTCCGTGGTCCGTGGATCGCCCCGTCCATTTGGCTATAAATAGCAAAGCCAAACCAAGTAGTTTTTCACCCTTTCAATCATACTCTCATACATATCTTCTCTAACCTTTCTAACTCGGTTTCATATCATATTAGTGATCTCTTTGTAGCAAAGAAGATCAAGTCACATTCAAGCTTCAAACAAGAAGTTGGAAGTCTTGTTTGTTTAGTGTTGTATGATCTAGTGTTGATTCATACTTCATTGTTGTATTAAACCATCATAATCTTGAAAGTGAGTGGTTAGTATTTTATTCCTCAAAATACATTGTGCGGGAGTAGTTGTACCTTGGAAAGAAATCGACATCTAGCTTAGTGTCGGTGAATAGTGTGTTAAGTGTAAAGGTTTTCTCCACGGTGAAAGGAGCTTGTTGACTAGTGAAGTTAAACTCGAGTGTGAGACTCGGGAGTGGAGTAGGCAAGGAAAAGAGTCATTGTAGACCAACCACTATAAACAACTTGTTGTGGTTTGATCATTTCTTTCCTTATTTACTCTTTACATATTACTTGCATATTTCATTAATATATCTAAGATCAATATCAATTGATCTTTTCAATAAGTTTCAAAACAAAGTTTTTAATTGGTAAACTATTCAACCCCTTCTAGTTTTCTACAATTGGTACCAGAGCCTCGCTGCTCAAGAATTTCTAAAATAATCAGATTTTATAAACTTGAAACGATCCATGGATTCTCAAAACTTTAAAGAAGGGTAATCTATGCAAAGACCACCACTCTTTGAAACCAATGGATTCATCTATTGAAAACCGCTTTGAAACATATGTAAAGTCAAAAGATATAGATCTTTGGTTTATTATTGTTAAAGGGATTTTAGTTCTACAACAAAGGACATTTCGCTGATGAACAAAAGAAATTAGTTACAAAAATAATGAAGCTAAAATGATGCTTTACAATGCTTTACCTAGAAAAGAATATGAAATAATTTTATGTGTGAAACCGCCAAAGATATTTGGGAATCTTTGATTGTTACACATCAAGGTAATTCACAAGTCAATGATAACAAAATTGATCTTCTTGTTCAACAATATGAACAATTTGTTATCCTCAAGATGAAACCATTGATTGTGGCTTTGCTCGCTTTAATACTATTATTACATCACTTAAAGCACTTGATGAATCTTTTCGTAGTAAGAACTTTGTCGAAATTTCTTAGAGCACTCCATCCCAAATGGAGAGCTAAAGTGACCGCTATTGAAGAATCAAAAGATCTCTCAAAATGTCACTAGACGAGCTAATCAGTAACCTCAAAGTACACGAATGGTGATGGAGAAAGATTCAAGATCATCAAAGGAAGAAGGGAGAACATCAAACCCTGTTCTAAAAGCAAAGGCGGAATCAAGTGATGATGACGAATCTTGCTCCAGTAGTGAAGATGAGGAATATGCCATGGCCGTTAGAGATTTTAAGAAGTTCTTGAAGAAGAGGAAAGTTCGTAAGGCAACCTCGAGAAGAAAAGAAGCCATTCCAAAAGATCGATGACAAAAAGGGTAAAGGTGAAAGAAAGTGTTTTAGATGCGTGATGCAAATCATCTCATAGAGAATGTCCCAAGCCACCTAAAATCAAAACTCAACGAGCTTTTGTAAGTGGTGCTTGGAGGATAGTGAAGACGATGAAGAATCAAGCAAGGAAGAGATCGCTTTAATGGCACATGAGTCAAATGAGGTACTTTCCACTCTTCTTACTCTTCTATTGATGATGACACTTTGCAAAAATAATATAATCAATTGTGTGAGCTAAGTCTAAAAATCATAACTAAAATAAATTTTAAAAACCAAAAGGAATTTTTGGAAATGAAGTTTATGAGTTAAAAGAAAAGCAAAACGACTTGAAAAGGGAAAAGCAATGACGATGGTTGTAAATCATGTCAAGAGCTTAATCTTGAAATAGAAAACTAAAGCTCACACAAGATGTTTAAATCGAAAATAATTCTAAATTTAAAAGGTTTAACAAAATATCGCTTCTTGCCGATGAAATAGTTAAAATCCATAAAACACCGTGGAGACATGAATGGGCTAGGATTTAATGAAGTATTAATTCCAAATAGTCAAAACAAAACGGTCGAAAAGGACGAACAATCGTCAAAACCGCCGCAAGAAGAAGACGGACCGCACGGAACCAAAATAAGGGTTCCGTCTGCTGAAACAAATGGTGCCTGGTACTTCAAAGAGATGTAATATTCGAATACGGACCGCATCAATTTGTCAAAGTAACAAAGAAAACCAAGGATAGTGTTAAACTAAAACCAATTGTTACATCGAGTAGGACTTGCTAAAAATGAATTTAGATCAAAACTACTCAACAACGATATAAAGCACCTTTGCCAAACGCCTTTCCTAAGAGCAACCACAACATTCAACCCAACTACCAACACAATGGTTGGAATCAAAACTTCCTAGACAATATCAAACTCAGATTACATGTCATGGAACTCATTCCCATCGCTTCCATACAATAATCAAATAAATGGTATGTTTAACCCAAACGGACCCATGAGATATCGGGGACCAAATGCTTGAGTTATTTACTTTAGGTATGCTTGAAAGTTGGATTGGAACCCGATGAATGGATAAAAGATAGTGGATGCTCACGCATACGACGGCAACAAAGTCTCTTCTCATCATACCAAGAGTATGACGGAGGCAATGTCACTTTGGTAGTAATCTCAAAAGCAAAATCATTGGCAAGGGTACGATCGCTCATAACTCCCTAACTATTGAAAATGTTGCTCATGTGGATAGGTTAGGATTTAATCTACTTAGTATTAGTCAATTATGTGATAAAAGTATAAAGTACTATTTGATAAAATGGTAGTAAAATACTAAAAGATGGTATCACCATAGCTAAAGGAGTTAGGAAAAATAACATATACGCTATGAAAATAGATAAAACATCTAATGACAAACTTTGCCTAACAACGTTAGACGATAGCTCATCTCTTTGGCATGACGCTAGGTCACGCTTAATATGAGACTTATACAAAACCTATCTTCAAAAGAGCTAGTTAGAATTTACCAAAACTAAAATATGACCAACACTTTTGACGCATGCAAAATTGGTAACAAACCCATAGTAGTCACAAATCTAAAAATATGGTGTCTACATCTAAGTGTCTAGAATTATTACATATGGACTTGTTTGGACCATCCGCTATAAGAAGCTACGGAGGCAACTTATACACTTTGGTCATAGTAGATGATTACTCAAGGTTTACTTGGACGTTGTTTTGAAAACTAAAATGAAGCTTTTGATAAATTTGAAATTCTTAGCAAGAAAATTCAAAATCTACTAGGTGTCAAATTGTGTCGATCCGAACGGATCATGGTCGGAATTTGACAACGAAACTCAATTTGGAAACTTTTGTAATACAAATGGTATAACACATAACTTTTCCGCCCACTAACACCTCAATCAAATGGAGTAGAACAACGTAAAATAGAACAATTCAAGAAATGAGTAACAATGCTTAATGAACAAAACGCTCTCAAAATTTTTGGTGTAACGCCGCTGATACTTCTACATATATTTTGAATAGAGTCTTAATACGTCCTTTCTTAAACAAAACACCATATGAACTTTATAAAGGTAAAAGCCAACGTTAGGATATTTTGTAGTCTTGGATGTAAATGCTTTATTCTTAATACTAAGGATTATCTCACCAAGTTTGACCCAAAGTCTTATGAAGGTGTATTTCTTGGTTATTCTCAAACTAGTAAAGCTTATATTGTCCTAAACAAAGAAACAATGATAGTCGAGGAATCGCTGAACATAACATTCGATGAAAGTCCACCTCCTCTAAGACATCACCTTGGTAGATGATGACTTAGTTGAAAGTCAAATGATAGAAAGTCAAGAAATAATTAATAATAACAAGGAAGATGAACCATTAAATAAGGAGATTGTCAACATCAAAGAATCTAAAAGTCATCCTTAGAAAAGTCATAGGACAACTTAATCAAAGAACCTTAAGATCACAAGCCCAAAATCAAAGTAATTATTTTTTTTGTATCCACCATAGAACCGAAAAACATAAATGAAGCAATAAAAGATGAATCATGGTAATTGCCATGCAAGAAGAATTAAACCAATTCGTTAGAAATGATGTTTGGAAATTAGTTCCAAAACCTAAAGATCAAACCATAATTGGAACAAAATGGGTTTTTCAAATAAAATGGATGAAAATGGTATAGTATCTAGAAACAAAGCTATGCTTGTCAGACAAGGCTATAATCAACAAGAAGGTATTGATTATGATGAAACTTATGTCCTGTAGCTAGACTCGAATCTATTAGAATATTATTTGCCCATGCATGTGCTTATGACTTTAAATTATTTCAAATGGATGTTAAAAGTGTTTTCTTAATGGGTTTATTAACGAAGAAGTGTATGTTGCTCAACCTCCCGGTTTCACCGACTTTGAGAAACCACATCATGTCTTCAAACTCAAGAAAGATTGTATGGTCTTAAGCAAGCACCAAAAGCTTGGCACGATCGACTTAAGACTTTTCTTATTGATAACAAATACTCTATGGGATTAGTAGATAATACTCTTTTTACCAAGAAAAAGGAATCACATATTATCATTGTTCAAATATACGTTGATGACATTATATTCGGATCAACTTGTCAAGAGCTATGTGATGATTTCTAAAATCATGCACACGAGTTTGAAATGAGTATGATGGGTGAGTTAAATTTCTTTCTAGGACTTCAAATTAAACAACTAGAAGATGGCATATTTTTAACCAATCTAAATATATAAAAGACATGCTCAAGAAATTTGGTCTTGAAGATTCCAAACCAACTAAAACACCCATGTCCCTGGACACCAAACTCACCAAGGACGAAGAAGGTGAATCCGTAGATAACACTAAATATAGAGGAATGATTGGTAGCCTACTCTATCTTACGGCTAGTAGACCCGACATTATGTTTAGTGTTTGTCTATGTGCTCGCTTTCAAGAAAACCCAAAGGCATCACACTTAGAAGCCTTAAAAGGATTTTTAGATACATTAGGGAACAACGTGTTTAGGATTATGGTATCCCAAAGGAACGGGTGTAGAAACCATAGTGTATGCCGACTCGGATCATGCCGGTGATTATGTCGATAGAAAAGTACAAGTGGTATTTGCACTTTTGTCGACATTGTCTCACCTCATGGTTTGCAAAGAAGCAAACGGCCTTAGCTATCTCAACCATCAAGCCGAGTACGCCTCACCGAAAAGCATGTCAACAAGCTCTTGATGAAGCAAGCTCGAGATTACGGAATTCATCTCAACGATATTGTGATACTTTATGACAACAAAGGAGCCATCGATCTCAAAGAAGAATCCCGCTCAACATGCTCGCATAAAGCATATTGAAATCATTATCACTTTCTTCATGACAATGTTCAAAAAGGAAACATCTCAATTGAGAAAGTATCCTCCAAGACAACATTGCCGACATCTTAACTAAGCCTCTTAAACGAGAACCTTTAATCTTCTTAGACTTGGTTTAAGGTTAATGGAACCAAACATGTAGGATAAACATAGCCCAAAACATTAGAATAGTCAAACAAAACAATTTTGTCTTGTATCTCATGCATCAGAGCTACTGCACCAACGATAACAAGGACGGAACCAAAATTTGGTACCGTCTCGTCCGTGGTGTCTCATGTACAAAACTGCTACCTACAAAACATCTTCTTCCTCAAAACCCACTTTACCAAAACGTAAACATTAAACCAAGCTCATTATTGACATCTTCCCACTCACTAATCATCAAGATAACATCATTGTAAGTATCCTAACTACATTTTATCTCTTAATTATGAGTCTAGGATTCTTATTTATGCACAAAACTATCACAAATCATTACATGGGTTTTATGTATGCTTATACCAAATATGAATTCAATTGGCAAATGCATAACTAGTCATTGAAATTAGGTACTACATTATCATATTGTATAAACAATCATGCTTCCCACTAATCAATAGATAATAACTATAAGGCCTTATTCAAATAACCAAACACCCCATGTCAAATTTTTGAAAAGCTTCTCACTTGTAGGAAAACAATTTTTCATTGTTAAATACAAATAGAAACGCCAAACTTTCATCACTTGCATGCTCTTGAATACTAAAGGTATTATGAACTAATATGCATTCCTGTATATTCAAATGAAGCCACATTGAATTAGGAGCATTGGGTTATCTCATGGTATTTGCCAAACACCCCACTAAAACCATTTTTGTGCATAAATGAGTCGAGATAACCGCAACTCCAAATTGTTTTCATATAGGCACACACTAGAACCAAAACGTTAAAGTTTATTCTCATTTTAACATATCAATTCTTGTCCTTAGGAATAACCATGGTAGCCGCAAGATTCTATGATCACAGACACCCTTAACTACATTCCCAAACACCACAAAACCAAAGGACTTACCAAGGAACAAGTAGAAATATTTAAGGGTCTAGAATCAAGGTATTTCCATGAGGTAGAACCATTCACTCATCCTTCCTTGAAAATACCAATCTCCGTGAAGAACTAGCCGCCATTCAATTCGATTGTCTTCTTGACATCGATGAACCAATTTGTCCTAAACATTGTTCATTTTGATTTTCCAAAAGTAAACCTTGCTCATTTACGTCCCAATTGTTTAAAAATACTCTTTTTAATTCGATTGAAATCATTCTCCCCTCAATCAATGACACAAGTTGTTGATTGAGAGATAGAGATTTTGATGATGATAAGCAGATGATTTACAAGAATAATAGAGTACGAGGTATTTTCAAAACAATTTTGTTTTCATTAGATGACAAATATTTTTCGTAAGAATCATTAGACGGAAAATATTTGGAAAGAAAACATTTGTCTTTTGGTGACAAATATTTGTTTTAAGAATCGAGCATGAGATTTGAAAAAATAAGATTAAGCATGGCTCGTTTTTCTTTTTAAAACGGGTTATCGCTCGAAATTACAATAAACCATAGTTTACTTTCTTCCAAAATATATATATATATATATATATATATATATATATATATATATATATATATATATATATATATATATATATATATATATATATATATATATATATATATATATATATATATATATATATATATATATAAAATTATGTACATTCAAGAACATCTAAAGCCCGTGACATTCTTTGAATGTCAACACAAAGTTCGTAGATGATATCGAATAAGGAAAACATGACAAAATAACAATAATTTTTTGGAATTTTTCAAGATTTTCTAATTTTTATGGATTTTGAAAATTTTATATTTTTCTATTTGCTTTTTGTTGGTTTTGCAATTTTGTATTTTGCTTTTCGAATAACTAATTACAAGATATGGATGAAGAAAGACCTTTACTCCTCGTCTTCCTCTTGAAGACGTTTGAGTGTTTCCGGTTGTAGACTCTTTAGCCCAAGTCGTGGAAGGATAAACTCAAACGTTTCTAGAAGAGCTTTGGTGAAGATGTCTCGCTAATTGGTAGTCGGTCCTCACAAAATATAGTTCCACCACACCGCTCTCCACTTGCTCCTCGATAAAATGATGTCGAATGTCGATGTGCTTTGCTCTTGAGTGTTTAACGTTGTTGCATGAGAGAGCAATAGCACTTTATTATCACAAGACAGAGGATTTTGTTGAATTCAAAGCCATAGTCGATAATTGGGATCTCATCCATAGGATTTGAGCACAACAAGATGACATGGCTATGTATTCACCTCTGTAGAGGATATAGAAGTACTCATTTGCTTCTTTGAAGACCACCACAAGCTTATCGCCTAAAAACCGAAAGCACGCCCCACGCATTTGACGCAGTATCTTGACATCCCGCATGATCATCATCTGCATAGGTCGTTAGTGACATACCAAGTATCCTTCGGTACCAAAGTCCCATATTGATGGTTCCTTGGAGATACCGAAGACCCGCTTAACCGCTTCAAGGTGCTTTTAGTAGGCTTAGCCCGATATCTAGCACACATGCATACAATGAACAAGATGTTCGGTTCATCGTCATGAGGTACATCGTGATCCAATCATACCGCGATATTTCATTTGATCTACCATGATCCCCGAGTGGTCCTCATCCAAATTTTAGTACGCTCTATCATGGGGGTGTCAACAGGGTCACAAGAGTCAAATCCCTTCTTTAAAATCTCATTAGCATATTTAGATTGATTTATAAAAATGCCTCCGAGACTTTGTGAAATTTGTAATCCCAAGAAAATGACATTTGTCCCATCATTGACATTTGAAATTTGGAACCCATTTCATTTGAAAATGGTCACATTCATTGGGGTCGGTCGAGGCAAAATAATATCATCAACATAGATTTGAATATGGATTAAATGTTTGCACCGACTTTTCGGTGAAATATGTCGATCAATCGCTCCTTTGTCAATCCAAGAGATAGAAGAAACTTTGATAGCGTATCATACCAAGCCCTTGGAGCTTGCTTCAAACCATAAAGAGCCTTCTTCAAGCGATATACATGAGTAGGATGCTCGATTCATAAACCTTCAGTTGGCGACGATACGACTTCTTTAAGATCTCCGTTAAGAAAATCCGCCTTTACATCCATCCGATAGACTACCATGTTCTTACTTGCAAGATTAGCCAAGAAGATTCGATTGCCTCGATACGAGAAACGGAGCAAATGATTCTACAAAGTCAATACCTCCTCTTGACGGTATCCTTTTGCAACCAATTAAGCCTTGTTCTTTAAAACATCACCATGCTCATCAAGTTTTACTTTGAAGATCCACTTTAGAGCAATGATCATAGCACGTCAGAGCAGTACTAATTCCATACATCTAGTCGATCGAATTCATGAATTTCTTCTTGCATGGCATTGAACCAAATTGCCTTCATTCATGGCGCTTTAACATCTTTTGGTTCGACCTTGGATAGTACGGAGTTGAAGAAGCACCATAAGGCATCCGTTGCAAGTTGTTTGCATGAGTGGATAATGGACGAGAGGATTTCCAATGATGTTGTCCAATGGATGATCATGTGTCCATTTTCTAAGGTGTTCGTGGTTGTTGTTGAGGAACCCAAGTAGTAGAGTCGATTTCTCCGATGAAGATGGTTCAGATGATGATTCAGAGCAAATATGTTTTCAAATGGGGCATCTTCAGAGTGGCAAAGGGATTCTTCCATCGTGGGTGCCGTAAACAATTCCATGATGTACACTCGATGATTGATGATTTGTTGATGATATAGAGTGATCGCCAGCAGCGCTTCTTGGCTTAACGACATAGAAACCCAAGGGTTAACTTCATTGACAGGGATAGGAGCAGCCTCTATTGATGGATTTGACATATCATTAGCAATTGGCTCATAGTGTTCATCAAACATTGGATCAAATAGTTTCTTCAAGTCATCTTTCAAGGAGGTACATAAGGAGTTGTTGGCGAAGAATCGTATACAAGAGTAGAACCGATGGGACTACTTGATGATGCGGGTCCGAATCGGGTTGTCCCGGAGCCATTGGACCGGTCACCATCGAACGTAACGTGAATTGTTTCCATGATATTTCAGGTTCTTTTGTTATAGATTCGGTATCCTTTTATGATTGGTGCATATCCTACAAATATTCCAATGTCCGCTTTAGCTTTAAGTTTGCCTAAGTCTTGGCCCTCATTAGTTGGATAACACAATGCACCAAACACACGAAGGAATGAAAGATTAGGTTTTCTGTTGTGGACAAGTTCATATGGAGTTTTTCCATGAGAAGTGTGAATAAGGGATCGATTTTGAGTATAGCATGCAAGTGACAATGGCTTCACCTAGAGAAACATTGGAACCTTTGAGTAAATCAAGATTGTTCTAGCGGCTTCCACAAGAGTTCGATTTTGTCTTTCAACTACACCGCTCGTTGAGGAGTTCGTGGAACACTTCTTTGATGACCGATTCCAACACTTTCATAAAACTCACTAAGTTGTTTACTAACAAACTCGGCCCATTGTCTGCTCGAATGATTCTGACAGCTTTGTTAAGTCGAACTCGCACTGCTTGATAAGTTTGATGATGATATCCGAGTTTCATCCTTTGTTCTCAAGAACTTAACCCATGTAAATCGAGAATAATCATTAACCACAACTAACACATATTTCTTCCCATAAATGTTCTCGCACTCTCATGGGTCCACATAAATCCATGTGAATGGTATGAAGAACTTCCATAACCGAGTTTGTAGGTTTGAGTTTGTGGGCATACTTTTGCTTTTTCCCAATTGGCATGTCGAACAAAGATGATCCTTTTCATACTTTAGTCTAGGTAAGCCTATAACTAAGTCCTTTCTCGAGAGATCATTTATGGTGTCGAAGTTCAAGTGATTAAGACGACGATGCCATAACCATGACTTTGTTTTCGAAGCCTTTGACAACAAGCAAATTGGAAAAGACTTCATCATATCTTCGATAGAGATGGTGTATAGGTTTGAACCACGTGTTCCTCTTAAAAGTTCTCTACCATCAAGTTCTCTAACGAAACAAGTATGTTTTCTGAAGGCCACTTCAAGATCAGAATCACATAATTGACCGACAGAGAATAAGTTATGACCAAGACCTTCAACGTAATATACCCTGGAGATAACACTATCACCGACAACATAGTCTCCATAACCCATAATTGCACCGAAATGATCATTCCCGAATCTAACAGTCCCGATGAATTTACTCACAAAGTTCATGAGCCGTGACCGGTCTCCAGTCATATGCTTGGAACAGCCTGAGTCCAGGTACCACAAAATGATTTGAATGATCTGTAGTTGAACACAGACAAGAATGGATAACTAGATAATTGGGATCCCCATGCAAGAATGGGTTCCATTTGGTTAGTAACATTGATTGGACCACCCACATCGTAAGTAGAAACAATGGAATCATCGTGATAGATGCAATGCTAGTGTCCGATTTGACCTATTCAAAGTATGTTCACTTCTTAAGGAATAGTTCTACCAAGAGGCATCCATTTTCTAATGGGCATTGATCTAGATAATTTAGGCACATCTTATTAAGATTGAATTTTCGCCAAGAGGTATCCACCGATAACCTATGTTACTAAATTTCCTTCATGTGTAGGTTTCCAATGTTTTCTAACCTTCTTCCGCCATTGCTTTCTAGCCTTCTTAGCTTGATTATTTGCATTAACAATCTTAACAGTGGCATTTAACAGCATTAATCCAATCATTCATACCACATTCAAGATTAGTAACGGAAACCACGCAATCATCATTACATGTTTGCCAAAAGTAGCATAATTCGCATTAATTACAGTACGCTTAGAGCTAACACTAGAATCAACACGATTTGTTTTATTCAAATTCTCCCTAAGGTGATCTTCTACTCTCTTCCACTGAACATTCCTAGCATGCAAGGTCCTATCATTCTTTGTGTTGCCTTGAGGCTTTGACCCGCTTGCTTTGGTGTCACTTCTTACTCCTGTAGAGGGAATTGGAACATTAGTTGGTTTTGCTACTTTTTGCATTCCTGAACTAGAAGTGCAGGGATCTGAACTATTTGAAGGCACTCTAGAGTTTACATGCTTAGTATTGGGCATGGAATGAGTTGCATACTTATCACAAGGCATCACAGCTTTACCTTTCGCACCTAAGGATTTAGGACATGTTGCTATTAAACATTCTAACATCTCCTGAGATCGTTTGGCCTGAATGCAAGCAAACCTAATTTCACTATCAAGTGGCTTATTTATGAAGTCCTCTTCCACAATCTCACGGAGACATTCAAGACTATCCTTAAGGCGAGCAAGATAATTATGAAATACAAGTTCGTTATTCCTAAGATGAGGAGGAATGTATTTAACAGTCACAATATATTTGCAGTCTGTAGATGACTTCGATGCAACATTCTCATTGAAGACAAGTGGCATTTTCCCTTTTTCCTGACTCTTCATATTCTCAATTTCCTTTTGTAAAGACGTTATTTTTTCGTTGTTCTTGTCACGAGTGACTTTCATTGAATCATATAACTCTTTAAAGTGTAGTTTAACTTTTTCATTTTCTTCTAGAAAACTCTCATTTTCCTTTTGTAAAACATTAACCAAGTTTTGAAGATGAAAAGTTTGAGAATACTAAGAATCTAAAGGAGGAGGCATTTGGGAGCTAGTCACATTGTTCTTTTCACCCTTTAATTGTGCAATTTGGGTTCTCATTTTTCTAATCATGTTACAATGAGCTCGAATCTGTTCATCACGTTTGTTAATTTCAAAAACTGCATCAAATTCAGGAGCATCCAAGGATGTCTTGACATTTGAGGTTTTAACATTTTCTTTTAGATGTTGATATTTTAATTGCAGAGCAAGATGCTCAACTTCTTATTTAGAAAACTGTTTCATCAGGTTATCATGATCATCCCATTCAAATTTTTCATGCAATTTAGAGTTAGTTTTCTCAAGCTCAATGTCACGATCATGGGAGACTTTCAGAGCAATAGATAATTCATGAAATTGAGATGCATTAATTGAACAGTTCGTGGCAGTGTAAAACACATCTTGAGTGATACATTCAGAAATCAGATTCTCATTTAAGGTATGCAAGTTTTTCCTCTCAATCTCATTATATTTTAATTTTCGCTCATAGTCATCGACCTCAACTATCATTGCATCAAATTCCTTTTCCATTTCTTTAATATCTGAATCCATCTCCTTTTTAAGACTCTCAAATTGACCTTTTAATTGTTTAAAGAAAGGCATGACCTCAGTTAAATAGCATTCTTTAGTTTGCTCAAAACCCCTTTCCCCTTCAGTTATCCCAGTAGGTGTGATCCTTATCTTATATGTCTTCTCAAAATCAACAAATAATTGATATATGACATACTGACTGATTAAGGTCTTGCTATTAGTGGCAATAGTTCTAGGAACTAAGTACATTGGTGTATTTTGAGGATACACAGTAGCTGCAGGCATTTTCCTAAAGGGAGTGTTTGTTTCAACAAGTACATTAACTTTTAGCTTATCCATATCTTTCTTCCAAAAGATCTGTTCTGGGGTTAATTGAGTTTGAGGCTTAAACATGTTCAGGGAGATCCAATTTTCCTTAGTGTAATCATGGGGTTTGATCGTTATGTTATTCTTTTACACGCAGGATCGTTAAGCTTGTTATCCATTTTCTCCCTAGATGCATCATCTAACTTTCTATCCTCTTCCTTGCACTCAACAAGAACTAGGTTTTCGCCTAGGCTTAATGATTTCATTACCATCATAGATCATATTTTGAGCAGCCTTTTGCTATCTTACCATACTCGTGGATTAGGTTTTCTACAATGGGAATACTATGCTTATCACGAGAACTCTATGCTTAGTGATCATGTGAGCAATCGAATGGTATTCCTTGTACGCATAACTTACTTTCAAGCTTGTTTTTCAAAGTTTTAGATTAGAAAATCATTCAAAAGTTTTGATTCCTTAGCACCGAATTCTTGTTTAAGCACTTTAACATTATCTTGCGACTCTTGCTTTTGCTTAACAGTTTTAGAAAGCTTTTCTTGTAAGGAGTTTAACTCTTGTTTTAACACTTCTTCTCTAAAATTACTTTTTCTAATAATTGTACGCATTTGGTCATCCACTTCCTGCTCACGGGTAGTTAACTCAAACTTAGCACGTTGTTCATAAATGGCAACTTGTTCTTTATAGGCATTCAGTTCAGAGGTAACAGAATCATCAGGGGCACATCCAGTGTATTCATCAAAAACATAGTCATCATTGACTACAGAAGATGCATCACTTGGTTCAATCACACTCTCACTTTGGATCACATATTGATCATATGGGACAATATTATTATTACCCATATTAGCAATATCTGAGTCACAAGTTTCCTGTGATTGCACTTTATCATGCATCTTTTGCTGATCAACATCATCATATAGTTTTAATACCTCTGAGATGATTGATTCTTTGGATGGACCAGCTTGCTGTGATGATGAGACCTTTGGAGAGACCATTGGAGAAATGCTAGCCATGAAAATTTTCTGTGCAGTAGGTTCATCATCGACGTCAGAGTCGTATGCATCACAATCAGCGACTTGAAAGGCATTCTGATGATTATGACCTATCTCCGAATTGGCGCTCATCCACATCTCGCATCATATGTCTTGGCATTACCCTCAAGAAGAAACAAGAACTCCTCTTCATCCAAAACAAGACCATTATCCCGAGCTTGCACAAGTAACATCTTGTCTCTCAAGTACTGCATTTTGAGGATGTTTTGAGATGTGCGTTCCTTGCTATATGTCCATCACCACCACAGCTTGTAGCACTTAATTGGCTTTGCTTGACCTTGATTTCCATTCCTTCCCGATTCTCGATTTGCAACATAACCTCCACCTACTCCACCTCTTCCCTGCTCATATTGCCTTCCTTGAACCGGTTGCACCATAACTTTTCCATCTCCGACAAGAGCTTGATTGTGTGGATTGGATGCGCTCGAGGTTATTGTTGGTGTGTGGGTGGAATTCATATTTTGACTAACCATGAGAGACAGTTGATTGATGAAGTTTTCCATGAATGTGTTCGAGTCTGGAGGCTTATATGCTGGATCAGGGATGAGTTTTTAATTACCATTACCCGTGGGTATGACTTGTGAAGCTTTGGTGGTAATTCCAATATTTGTGTAAAAAGTTGTTAAATCATTTGAAGAACTTGTTTCTCCCTGTTTAGTTTTGAACTGTTCAAGAATCCTTCGTTCAAACATAGCATGTCTCTCATTCTGAAGAAGGAATGCATACAGTTGCTCATAGTTGGTATTCTTCAATCCTTTAGTTAGCTTCACAGATGTGACAAATTTATGCCATTCGAGATTCATGTTGTTCACAAACTTTGAATTCAGGTGAATATTTGGCATGGTCATTTTGATATTCCTCATATCATTCACAAGCTTGTGGAATCTCACGTAATACTCATAGACAGTTTCTTCTGGATTCATCTTAAAGTGCTCAAATTCATCATACAGTTGTGATTCTCTGTCTTCCTTAGTTAATTCGAACCGAGAGAAGCATCTTGACATTATCCCAAACCGCCTTGGCTTCAGTGTTGTGATTGATCACTTGTAAATGTCTTTTGAAGACCCAAGTATAATGTTTGAAGCCCCGATATCAAGATCGTATCTCTTCTTCTCCTTATCACCGTTCATCATACATTTTAGGTCTATCCAGTCCTAATATCACCGAGCCATCGCAATAGTATCAAGAATGTCTCCGGTTGTCTCAACTCGATACGGTCCTTCATCAATTGACTTGAGAATGTTGACTCCATTTTCCTTTCCCAAACAAGACAACCCGATTCTTTGAGCCCATGAGTCGTAGTCGCCTCGCATCAAGCATGGGTGGACGAGTGTCCGAACCACCGCTTGAACGCCCTCACTATAGTAGAGATGATTGTAGGCACGTTGGTAGACATGTTTACGATTTCACGGATTTTATAACTCTATGATTAAACCGGAAATAGATTCTTTCACGGATTTTACTAAATCAAGAAAAACCGCTTTAGAAATGTAAATCTACCAAGTCGCTATAACCCTTGAGACAAGTCGCTAAGTCACCAAGTCGCTAAGTGCAAGTCGCTAAAGCACCAAATCGCTAGGTAGACAAGTCGCTAAAGAACAACTCGTTGTGTGCCAAGTCGCTAAACACAAGTCGCTAAATGACAACTCGCTAAAGACTCAAGTCGCTGTGAATCAAGTCGTTAAACACAAGTCGCTACCTCAACAAATCACTAAGCTGACAAGTCGCTAAAGAACAACTCGCTGAGATCAAGTCGCTGAGAACAACTCGCTAATAACTATAAAGACAAGTCGCTAGAAATAATAGAAACAAGTCGCTAACCCAACAAAGTCGCTAGCCGAAGTGGAACATCCACTAACTTGTACTGTTTGTCGTCTTGTCTCAATAGACAAGTCGCTAAGATCAAGTCACTACGACTTAAACTACAACTCGTTGGAAATTACTTAAGCAAGTCGCTACGAAGAAAAACACACCGAGACTCAAGTCGCTAAGATGAAAAACTCAAAACCACACTTTTCAATCCAAAACAAGCTCAACCACAGTGATTCAAGCTTTTCAAATCAAAACCCAAGCACTTACAATGATTCTAAACACAAAAGTACACACAAAATTCAAACTTTAACACAAGAAATGATCCAAATGATGCAAAAACCACTAAACTTTTTCAAACCCAAAAACCTTATAAAACTACTAGAAATCCAAGGATAAGTAGAGAGATGATCAAACCATGGCTCTTGATACCAATTGTAACATATTGGATTTCACAAACACATCATACCATGATCAAACTAGGCGCACAACTTAAGGTTTTAGAGAGAAAGAGTTAGAGGTTTGGGAACTTAGTGAGAGAAAGTGAAAATATTATTATGAGCTCCAACACTCTACCTTGGGAGGTAGAGAGTATTGATAGTCTTACACATAATCGCCACCTACGGGCTGTGGATCAGGCATACAGTGGGTAAAGACCCGTCCGTCCTCCACGGTTTTACTTGACTAACTACTTACTAACATTAAATAACTACGACTACGAGCTTTCTAATGATTACATATACTTGAGGTGACCGACACTTTAATGACTGAATTTTCTGATTCCTAACAGCATATATGACATAACAACGTGTCGTTCTAAAAGGCTTTTAGAATATAGTACGTTAGTGGTGGCAACCACCCAACATGGCTGCAATGACACTGTTAGTGTCATTGCCCAGCCAAGATGGGGTGAAGACCTCACTACACATACAACAAAGCAACAATCGATATCACAAATCCAAAAAAACTACCATGACTGCGTTAGCATCAACGCCTCGCCATGAGTGAAATAATCTCCCTAACGTAAGTCAAATCAAAACGATTTCCTTACTTAAATAATACACTAATAAGAACTTGCCTGAATCTAAATTGTTAGTAATTTCTGGAATGAGATGGAATCCAAAACGCCTCACAAATATCACTTCCATAGAGAAAAAGGTCAGGTTGTATCTAAGCCTAGTACAACACCACAGCGGCGCAGAGTTTAAAAAACACACGAACGAAATATAGCACCGACCATTACAGCGGAAGTATTTTTAAAGAGCGCCGACAACGCTCTTCAGTATATATATAATATAATATTTAGGCTCAGATTTCTAGATGGAAAAGGGTCAAGGAGGTCTGTATTACACCCTGGCTGCAAAGAGTCGCAGCTGCATAATAGCAACCATGATATGATACCAACCGATCACCGCCCTGCCAGGTTATGAATCAGACCTCCAATGGCATGTATCATTTCACTCAGAGAACATCAATTAATCATCACAACCCTTTCCGTTTTAAATAGCATTGGTATATATGACATAACAACGTGTCGTTCTAAAAGGCTTTTAGAATATAGTATGATGGTGGTGGCAAACACCCAACATGGCTGCAATGATATTGTTAGTGTCGTTGCCCAGCCAAGACGCGGGTAAAGACCTCATTGCATATAAAACAAAGCAACAATTGATATCAAAAATCCACAAAAGCTCCCATGGGTGCGTTAGCATCAACGCCTCGCCATGAGTATATTGAAGAGCGTTGTAGACACCTTATCATATAATGACAGTCTCATTTGATAAATTTCAGCAGAAGCAGAAGCATATGCAATTTGTTTAACTGCAACGCATTTGTTAAAGCTCACTATTCACTATCATATAATCACATTCTCATTTGATCAAATTTTTAACAATCCCAAAACAGATCTAACATTTCAAACCATGAAAATTCCAGCTTTATTAGCATCCAAAAGTCCAAAACACATAATAAGCTCAAAAAAAATAATAAAAATAAAAATAAAAATAAAACATTAACAACAACCCACTTCACAAAACACAACGAAATACATAACCCATCAACCAAATTCCCCAAATTAAAACAATATTAGGGTTATTTCATCAACATGTCAGGTATTAAATCGACACAAACTAACAAACCAAACAACAATTAAATAAGTAATCAACAACCCAGTTCATAAAACACATCGAATTGCATAACCCATCAACCAATTTCCTCAATTCAACCCATACAAAAAAACCCCAAAAATTAGGGTTAGCTCATGACAGAATTAGGTCTAAAATTCACACGAACTAACAAACCCAACACCAATTAATCGACGACCCACTTCACAAAATCAATCCAATTGTACAACCTATCAACCAATTTCCCCAAATTAAACCAAATAAAAGCATACCTGACTTGGAAGCAACCTTTGGTAATTTCTGGAATGAGATGGAAACCAAAACACGTCACAAATATCACTTGCATAGAGAGATGGGCCACGTTCTATCTAAGCCCAGTACAACACCACAGCAGCCCAAACTTAAAAAAATCACACGTCAAAAAGATTGCACCGACCATCTTACCGGACGTATTAAAATATAGCACCGACCATCATACCAGACATATTTTTAAATAGCGCCGACAACGCTCTTTAATATGTATACTAGCAGGTACCCGCGCGTTGCGGCGGCGGGTATCCTGAAATAAAATTTTCCGGTGAATCATGTATTTTAGTTTATTATATTCTTTTTGATAATAAATTTACGGATATCAAGAATTTCATTTAGTCCGTGCTCATTCGGGCTCGAGCCTGTTTGGCCCGTGCCCGTTTGGGCTCGAGCCCGTTAGGGCTCGAGCCCATTTGGCCCGCTCCCGTTCGGGCTCGAGCCCGTTTGGCCCGCGCATGTTCGGGCTCGAGCCCGTTTGGCTCGCGCCTGTTCGGGCTCAAACCCATTTTGCCCATTGCCTGTTCGGGCTTTAATATTTGTATAATGTGCTTTATTATTAGTATTAGTGACATTTAATGCAGGGTACCCGCGCGTTGTGGCGGCAGGTACCCTGAAATAAAACTTTCAAGTGAATCATGTATTTTAGTTTATTGTGTTCTTTTTGACAATAAATTTACGGATTTCAATAATTTCGTTTAACCCGTGCCCGTTCGGGCTCGAGCCCGCTTGCCTGCACATGTTCGGCCTCAAGCCCATTTGGTCTGTTGTCCGTTCGGGCTTGAATATTATTTGTATAATATTATTTGTATTAGTGACATTTAATGTAGGAATTGTGTTTAATTTGGTTGTACAATATGCTTGATAATTTGTATTTATTATGTTAGGGGTGTTTTAATAACTGTATTAATTGTATTTATTAATCAGTTAATTAATCGACTATATTAAATAACATTAATGTGGTGTTTGTTTTTTTTTAATATGTGCATTAAAGTGGTGTACGTTATGCTTCTTATCTTGTACTTATGAAAATTATATGCATTAAAGTGTTGTACATTATGTTTCTTTTCTTAATTATATAAATTACTAATTATAGTAACATGTGTAGGCTTATATTTTTAAGACTTCCTTTTATAGGAAGTCCTAAATACATTATTATGTAGTATAGATATAATAACAAAGGATATTTTGGCTACAATAAAAATAGCCAATTGGCTACAATCATTCATCAAAATTACACAAAAAAAGAATTTAGAGACTCACAAAAATGAATTAAGGACTCACAAATTATAGCATAAAATTATAGGTAGCTTCTACACAAAATTATAGCTAATATATTCTCAAATAACAAGATTACATGAAGCTTAGCAAGGTGCTATTGATTAGCAAGCTGCTATTTATTTTTTTCTTGAAAAAATAAAATGAAATAAATGAAATGCGTAGAGCTGTTTACTCGACGAAAATTTTAATATAAATCAATTAACACCTTTAGCACCCCTAAAATAAATGTGTTCATGAGTTCGGTTATCTATTTATTCGGTTCGGTTACTTCGGTTAACTTTTCTTTTTGTGTAAATCCGGAAGCCGAACTGAACCGAATTCAAGTTGGATTAAACAAAATCGAAAAGTGAAATTGAATTAGGTTCGGATTTCTTGTTGTCTCAAATAATCTTAATTACATAATTTATATTTTATTTCATTATATAGTTCTTTAGCAAAAAAAAATATTTTCAAGCTTACAAAATGTTTTTATTTATACTTGGAAAGAGTTTTAGTGATTTTTTATGTATATATATATATAAAAAATTATTTATGTGAATTCATTTTTCGGTTCGGTTTTGACAAATTTGGTTCTATTTAGTTTTGGTTTTTGGTTCCTTTAAGTAATACCCTATTCGTGAACACTAATAAATAACATCGTTTTGGCCCTTCTAGCAAAGTAGTGGAAGTTTCGACTTTGATCCCTTGATCTACAACTATAGGAATATAACAAACAAATGAGAAGATTAAACCAATCAAATCTAACAACACGCTTAACCACTTGACAGAAATCACTTGTTAGAAACTACAGAAACAAGTAGATAATCGACATCTGACTTCTTTCACACCTGAAACGAAACGCAACATAACATAACAAAGGTCAAAATACGATGACCGAAAAATTGCCTCACCCGAACCAAGATCCGAACCACTATTCCAACGACGACAAAAACCTGACAACTTGACTCACTATTTAAAACCATTGAACCACGACCAAAAACCACTTGACCTGAATCACCTGCCATAAAATGAACCTTAGATATAAGGTGTAACCTCAAACCTTCTGTATAATGATCTGACTTAAGACTAAAAACAAAAAACTACGTGAACTAAAATGATGTACCAACAATCTGAACTGTCGATGGACAATTAACACTCAAAATACTCACCGAAAAGATAACATGAAACAATACAAAAAAGAACGATAAAGAAGGAAGCTAAACATGATATACACCCAGGAAATGTATAAGCTAGAACTACATAAATCAAAACATCAGACAATCAATCTATAAATGTTTTATAATTATCACATCAACGTGGTTTATTACATATAACATCTATAGAATGTAAATATTTAGTAGTTTTTGTTCCATCTTTGTTACCGTATTTATTTTGCCTAGATAAGTTAATCAGGGTTCTGAAAATTAAAAAGTCTTTACCAACTTTTTTAGCTAGAAATTCATCTACGTTGATTTAACCAATCCTGTCACAAATTTAACCATCTGTGAAGGTTGTTGTGATGGCAGGTTATGAAACCAGACTCAAATAACTTATTTTCAGTGAAGAAGCTCTCAAATATTATTGACTTTCGATTGTTCATTGGTCATTTCCTGGGTAAAAAAACTCACTCATGGAACCCTCTTGTACCAAAGAAAGTCAACATATTTGTTTGGAGGGCAGTTTTGGATAGGCTCCCAATTTTGACAAATATTGACACACGCGGAATCGACATTCCTATTGTTTTATGTCCTTTATGCGAAGAGGTTCCCGAATCCTTGGATCATATTTTAATTGCTTGTCCGAAGGTAAAGCTCATTTGACGCAAATGTTTACGTTGGTGGGGGTTAAGTTTCCTGATGGTAGAATGGATTTCACTGATGTGATAAACGGGTCGTTCTGTCAAAATATCCGATCTCATATTCATAAAGTGTTTCAGGGCGTTTGCTTTGTTACAATGTGGGCTGTTTGGATGTGGAGAAATAGTACGATTAATTCTAAAGCTGAGGATAAATTGGTTGTGGTTAGTGAAGTTATTTTCGCGCTCATTTAGTCTTACGCTCTTTTATGGATTTCCAACCGGTTTCCTAAGGCCCAATTCAATTCGAAAGCTTGGATCACAAATCCTTCTCGTATTCATCTTATAGTAGATGGTGTAGATTAGTTATTGTTGGTGTTGCTCTTTTCTGGCTTTCGTTTTGTTCTTTTGCTTGGTGGCCTAAGGTATTTGGCTTATTGCCTTTTTTTTGTTGGTGTTAATAAAGTTCATTTTTTTTAAAAAAAAAAAAAAAAAAAAAAACCTCCCGAGTCCAAAAATTTCTTAGTTTATGCTTATCCATCAATCAAATTTTTCGAGGGATCGGTGGGAGGTAGGGGTGTTCACGGATCGGGTAATATTCACAGTAACCAAAAACCGAAATCGAACCGAACCAAAAAAAACTGAACCGAATTCGTAACCGAACCGAACTAAATATTCGCTTATCGGTTTGGATATGGTTATGGCAATGAAAACCGAAAACCGAATTTTATAAATATATATTTTTTCTATGTATTTATATGAAAAAAAAATACTAAAACTCTTTTTGTTAGTATAAATATAACATTTTTCTATGTATTTATATGAAAAAATTACTAAAACTCTTTTTTAGTATAAATATATACCAATGATGCTTTAGTCCATTGGTAAGAGCTTTGGGCTTGGGTCAATAGACCCAGGTTCAAATCTCTTCCATGGCACAAAAGATCATTTGGTACCATCCTCCCACCGCAAACGCCTCGGATTATTTGGTACAATGGGCCTATCGAGAAAATGGCCGTGGTTCAAAGCCCACCTCCGACAAGACAACATTGGAGACAGTGCTCATTCCTGGCCGGGTCCCGAGGAGGTCCGGTTGCAGATCCTAGGATCGTGACTGCGCGATCCCACCGATCTTCACCTTTTGGAGGAGTATAAATATATCATTATTTAAGTTTGAAAATAAATTTTGTAATAATTAAATAAAAAAATAACTAAAATTATGTAATTCGGGTTATTCGGTTCGGTTTTCAGTTATAGGGGTTCGGTTTTCAGTTATTCGGTTCGGTTTTTCGTTCGGTTGAGTCAAATTAGAATTTGGTTCGGTTCGGTTTTCAGTTTGACTCATAAAAAAAAATATTAACCGAACTAATTGAACCGAATAAACTGAATAACCCGATAACCGAACCGATGAACACCCCTAGTGGGAGGTATGGCGTCCATCGGGCCCAAAAGTATTCGAGTTATGGTTGTTTATATATCCACTTTCGTTAATAATATCCACATGTAGGTCCTACTATGTACGCCCCAGCCAACCTCAAACAATTAAGAGTAGGTGTCGGATGCATTATTGAGAATTCGAACAGATAAGTAAGTAGTGTAAATGTTTAATAAAGTGATATGATGCCCAAAGTACCTTGGCATTGTAGCTGGAATCTAGAAGAATATTAGATGATTTCAGATCTCTACGGATCACAGATGGTTTGCAGTTCTCATGTAAATATTCTAAATTTGGCCTACCACGCAAGATCCCCACATTTCTGCAAGACCTCAGGTGGGTCCCCCTTGTCCGCGGCTACAGTACTTTTTTTTTTTTTTTTTTTTTTTTAATCACAGTAGTGTGTTTAGTTGTTTTAATTTGTGTGTGTAGTGTGTTTAACAGATAACAGATTTAATTCACAGTAGTGCTTTTTATATGATAACAGATTTAATTCACAGAAGTGTTTTTATATGATATAGTGTATTTAATTGTGTAGTGTTTTATATAATATTTATTTTACGTTACGCTTTTAATCAGACGTCTGCTTCCATTTAATTAAACAATAACAATAAAACATTAAACAAGAAACAACAATGTTTTCAATATTACAACGCCTACTCCATACGAAGATTATTAACGCCATCTATGTTCTCATGTAGTATTCCACCTACCGACACGCGCGATCAACTAGATTACTTGCCAGGCCCAATTGACGCCCAACGCTTTATTTTGCCTCGCAACAAAGTGTTTTCACCAATAGCGTGTTGATCGTCAGATCTTTAGTTTCATGATTGAAGAGCGTTGAAGAAGAGGCTTCACCAAAGTACTTTTGTTGAAATATTTCCTTCCACATGAAGATCGACACCCATAGTCTTTAGTCCAGGTGTTATATGACCTAAACAATTATAAGAAATGTATTCTAAACAAACAAGTTATTGATATATTTACGCAAATAAGCAAACGCTTAATTATTTAACTTTGAGAAAGCGACACGATAATACTTGCACCACAAGTATGGGTCATGGGATGTTCTTTCAATTATTAATCCACGCCGACAACGACACAAGTAAGGATTTTGTTGTCAGATCCCAAAAGAATTTGATAATTATTCACAACATAAATTAGTAATATCATGGTTCACAAAATTGTGCTTCAATACATAAATAACCAATCTTATTATAGATTAATAGTTGATACATGGTTCACAAAATTACAATATAACTAGAAACTAAGATCAATCACGCCCGATGCGTAGTCGCCCAATGATATCGCCATCCGTCCCACACGAGACTCTAACTCAAATGCGCCTCCTCAATCCGTCAATCTCTCGCTCAGACACATCAACGCGAGATGGTCAGACGAGAGATGAGGAAGAACCGGAGGACGGTGTATAAAATTGTCCTCATATGCAGATGGAGATATAGCTGGAGAGGGAGGCACATATGCAGATGGAGATATAGCCCCTATCTGTTTTACTTTTTTCAATAACAATAACAAAACCAATCGTTTCAGCAGTAGACCGCACCCAATTAATTAAATCAACTTCAGTACCGAAAACCTATACAATATAAAAATACAACAACCTTTTTATTAATACATTTTCTTAAAAAAACTTTATAAATACTTTTTATTAATACATTTTATTAATACATTTTCTTTAATACATTTTCTTTAAAAAAAACTTTATAAATACTTTATTAATACATTTTATTAATACATTTTCTTTAAAAAAAACGTTTATAAAAAAAACGTTTATAAAAGAAACGTTTAAAAAACGTGTTTGTGTTTACTTTTGCTATGTGTGTGGTTCTCGAATGTTGTACGTGTTTCGTTGTTTACCACTTCTCTCGCACATGGTTTTGCGTTCTTTGCGTAGATAGTATCTCTCTCTCACTCACAAACGAACCACACTCTCTCACTTTTGCATTACCACTTCGCTCTAAAAATTTTAGATCTAAACATTTTAGATCTAAAATTTTGATCTAATAAGTGTTATACTTGTTAGATCTTTAATTTTGTGATCTTGTGGATGTACCGTGATGTTGTGGTGTTTTTACGTATGTTACGTTGAAAGAAGATTTTAGATCTAAAACTAATTTTAGATCTTGAAACGATATTTTGTTGAAACAATTGTGAAGTTTGTAAAAAAGGTGAGTTCGTTTGATTTTCTTAAAAAAAGTAGATCTAACAAGTATAATACTTGTTAGATCTTTAATTTTGTGATCTCGTGGATGTCTTGGTGATGTTGTGGTGTTTTTACGATATGTTAAGTTTTTAGATCTAAAACTAATTTTAGATCTTGAAACGTATATTTTGTTGAGACAATTGTGAAGTTTGTAAAAAAAATGTGAGTTCGTTTGATTTTCTTAAAAAAAAAATAGATCTAACAAGTATAATACTTGTTAGATCTTTAATTTTGTGATACTGTGGATGTACTGGTGATGTTGTGGTGTTTTTACGTATGTTACGTTGTTAAAGATTTTAGATCTAAAACTAATTTTAGATCTTGAAACGTATATTTTGTTGAAACAATTGTGAAGTTTGTAAAAAAAATGTGAGTTCGTTTGATTTTCTTAAAAAAAAAAGTAGATCTAACAAGTATAATACTTGTTAGATCTTTAATTTTGTGATACTGTGGATGTACTGGTGATGTTGTGGTGTTTTTACGTATGTTAAGTTTTTAGATCTAAAACTAATTTTAGATCTTGAAACGATATTTTGTTGAGACAATTGTGAAGTTTGTAAAAAAAGGTGAGTTCGCTTGATTTTCTTAAAAAAAAAGTAGATCTAACAAGTATTATACTTGTTACATCTTTAATTTTGTGATGATTATGTTGTTAGATCTTTATAAAACATGTTTGTGTTTGTTTTGAAAAATTATGAGGTTTGTAAAAAAGGTTAAGTTTGTCCGATTTTCATTAAAGTTGCAAATTGAATCACTTTATGTATGTTTCGTTGCTTATCTGTTTGTATGTTTTTGCGGGTTTGCTGCACAGGAGACCCTTTTGTTGTGGGCAAAGCCTCACGCAGCACCTCACGTTATACTTGGCAGCACCCCACGCTTTCCTTGTCATTCTTGGATGGTAAAGTGATTCACTTTTGAATCGTAATGAAAAAACTTTGTTTTGTATAAAAAATTTCATTCTTGGATGGTAAAGTGACCATTCAAGGTCATTTTGCAACTTTAATGAAATAAAAAGGCAATGATGATTTTTTTTAAAAACAAAACTTAAAAGAGTTTTGGCGAGGCAAACCGAATTTGCGACCAACATGAGCTATAAAGCTAATAACCGAGCCTTTGATAAGTTGTTTACCTCTTGTGTGTTAAATGGTGAACTAGATATGTTGGTTGATTGTTGTTGTTGATCTGGACCACTAGTTGTTGTTGTTGGGCACTGCGTAGTTTAGCCCTTATAGTGTTGTTGGTGTTGTTTACGGACCACTTGTTGGTGTAGCTTGCTTTCACCAGGTATTATGTTGTTGATCTGGACCACTAGTTGTTGATCCTGGACCACTGATTGTTGTTGTTTGTGTTGTTTCCGACCACTGGTATTGTTGTTTGTGTTTGCTATCACCCAGGATTGTTGTTGGTGTTGTTGGTGTTGTTGGTGTTGTTGCTTTCATATGGGATTGTTGTTGGTGTTGTTGCTTTCATATGGGTAACTCATGAGAATCTTAGTACTTACGAACTTTTGAGAATCTTAGTACCGAATGTGAACTTTTGCGGTGGTAACATGTGAGAACCTTGTTCAAAACGTAACTTGTGTATCTTGTGAAACCCGTGAAACTGGTGAGTCTTGTGCTTGTGCAGATTTGTGAGGCTTGTGCGGTTTGTGAGGCTTGTGCGGTTGTGAGGCTGTGCGGTTTGTGAGTGCAGTTTTATGCGATTCATGTGAATGTGACTTTGTGCGGTTGTGACTAAAACTTTTCCGAGGCGATGATGTATTTTGAGCCTAAAACTTTTCGAGGCGATGATGATAAAACCGAATGGACGGTAAAGTGAGGTCTAATCTCACTTTGCAACCTTTGAGTTTGAGCCTAAAAACTTTAAAACTTTTCCAAGGCGATGATGATAATGGACCGAATGGACGGTAAAGTGAGATCAAATCTCACTTTGCAACCTTCGAGTTTGAGCCTAAAAACTTTCCGAGGCGATGATGAAAACCGAATGGACCGTATGGACGACAAAGTGGGATAAAATCTCACTTTTTGAACCTTCTGACCGAGCCTCATATTTTTCAACTACGATTTTTGAAAACCTGTTAAAACTTAAAAACTTGTAAAACTCAGAAACCAAAACAATAAATAAGTCAGAAACATACTTGTAGAACTAAAACCAAAACAAAACTTGTAAAATTAAAAACACATGTACAAAAAGTTGTCAAAAAGACTTGTAAAATAAGTTAAAGACTAAGACGGAATCGAAACCAATCATTACCAATGATTGGCACGGAAATCGAGACACAACAAAATGCAACCACCCCTACTAAGGGGTGCCTGCATAGGAGGACCCTATTATAATCCTCTGGTCAAACAATTCAAATATGTTAATATATATTTAGAAGAAAAATAATTGATGCCATTATCAGCTTTTAAATAAGTCCCACCTTGCTGTATCTAGAGCAATCTTCATCCTGCCATGCCATGTTAAGTTGGATCCACTGGAAGGGCCCTGTATGGACATAATTGATGTATACATATTAAATTTTGTTATCTAATTTTTGTTAAAATAAATGGGTTTTGCTAATATCTGCCCAGTGGGGCACGGGTATTTGTTTAGCTATACATATAAGGAATGTTTGAGTTAATTAATATCAAATGATAATCAATTACGGTGATTTTAGAAATGAATAAATGTTCATTAAATGCATTTTTTGATTTAAAAAAAAAAAAATTATCTTCATTAATTGCGCTTAATACTTTGCCCAGTGGGTAGAGATTAGCAAAACCCAAAATAAATTAACTCCTTCACTCGTTATATCTTGAAAATTAAAACATTTTCCATTTTGGGGAGTCTAATTGATTGGAAGGTATCATCTATACTATATTTTCTTTAATTTGTCAAACGTCATAATTAAAACGCACATCTAAACATTGCATACGTAAGAATATAAATATGTGGTTAAGATATAAAAATGTTAATGTCAAGTGACGGGGAACAAGGGATACGTATAGAGGAAACGTGGTTTATGGATTTTCGGTTGTTACCTAGGATCAAGCCAAGCTAACTCCTGCCCGAACTGCCCGTTAATTAGTCAACATCAAACTTACCTGCCCCAGTTAACACCTGTCTATCCCACTCAACTACTCAACAGTCATAGTGGTCCTCACTTTCCACAAATTTAAAGTTATTTAACTCAAGTTTTATTAATTACTAAATTTAATTGTGACCTAACAAATACGTATTGCCCTTTTGCACACCTCACCTTGGCAGCTTCGCGTGGTTAAGATTAATTTAGTAGCGTGTGATGTAGATTTGAGTTATGTAATGTTTGATAAATCTACGGGTGTTGATGGTTACATTATTTTTTTTATACATACACTATAATTATGTATTAATGTTTTGTACAATGTGCATTATAATTTGTACAATGTGGTGTATATATAAAAAAAAATTATGTGGGTATTAACCCTTTAAATCTAGAGGTATGAATGGATGGTGTTGGACAAAAAAAGGTTTAAAATATTGCAACTGAAAATTAGATCAAAATGTTCATGTTAGAGTCCAAATTGGATTGTGTATCTGAATCAAATAATGACGTTTTGATTGGCATCAATAGAAACAAGAATGTATAAGTTTGGATTGAATAGGACGTGTTGTAAACCAAGAACCGTTATCCATACCATGATCCGAAAACTAAAATGTACATGACTAATCTTTAATTAGTCAAGTCTGATATCATAATTTTATTTTTTGGTTTCAACAATTCAAGGTAAATTTTGCGTATATCGAATAAATGTAACTATGGAATTCGAAAACATGGATTTTAAAGTTGATATTAAGGTCTTGTGTTGCTTGCTTGATATTATTAGAGCACTAGGTATGATGATATCCGATAATACGTTATTGGTATGCCACATCAGCGTCATCTCATCTCCATCCAATAACATACCAATAACTAAAACACATCTCCCTTATAACATATCACTAATATGTTATTGAGTCCCACAAAATACCTCACTAAAATACCCACCATTTCACAAAACATGAAATTAAAAAAAAAAAAAATTGTTGCCTTGAGCCATTTCACTAACTCAAATTCATTTGGCTCAAAATGGCTCACGAATTGTTGTGGAATAACCGCGATAATATCCCACCGACTAGGTAAAGGGTGTGAATGTTTCAACACCACAACTATACCCCAAACTAGCTTATTGAAAATTATACACTATGAAAGAAACCAAGAATGAAACACCAAACATTCTTATATATTTCTCAATCAAAGAAACATATTGCAAAACTAGAAACCTACTAGTACAAAAGAAAGGAAGATAGAACACTACAAGATTGCTTGTATGTGTGTTTTGGTGTGTTGAAACTCAATGGCAAAGCTCCTTTATATAGGCTCAAAAATAAGCATCTCAATATGCTATCAACTTGACCAACTTGTATCTCATCAACTAGCATCTCCTCAACTTGTAGATTCTGTAGATTTTGGATGAGATTTTACACAAGAGTGGGTCCCACTATTGAGCCAATATACAACAAATCTCCACCTTGGCGAAATACCAATTTTTTCAATCTCTCTGTCAACGAAATTCAGTGGTGTCCTCAAACCAATATTCAAGTTTTAACAATATGGATCAAGTCCAAACAATATTTGAACTTGATCCCGCCTACTACTTTAGTCAAGATATCTCATGGATTCTTCAAGTATGGATCTTCCGGATTCTAACTCCACCTTCTTCAAGTATCTCTCGTATGAAATGATACCGAACATCGATGTGCTTCGTCCTTGCATGATAAACTTGATTCTTTGCTAAGTGAATTGCACTGACCGCCGAATGTATCGTGACAAATTTTGTATGATTCCAAGTTCACCGAGCAACCTTGAAGCCAAATTGCTTCCTTTCTGACCTCGATAATCGCCATATACCGCTCTGTAGTTGACAAAGCAAGAGTTGTTCGTTTAAGGTAGACTTCCAACTTATTGGAGCTTTTGCTAGAGTAAAGACATAGCCGAGTAGATCTTCGCTTGTCTAAATCTCCAAAGATAGTCGAATCGCAATATCCCGCTACCCACCGACTACTTCCATGCTCAAATACTAACCCTACATCGACCGTGTTATGGATGTACCATAATATCCATTTCACGACTTGCCAATGTCCTTTTCGTGGTTATGCATATACCGCCACCATCCCAACAAAGATGACTAATATCCGGTCGAGTACATATCATAGCATACATTAAGCTACCGACAAAGATTTCAGATAAGGCACTTTCTCCATGTACGCCTCTCGCATCATTTTTCGGTGACATAGCAAAGACCGATCTTAAATTGAGAAGCGAGTGGAGTACTAACTCGCTTTGTTTGCTTGTCAAACCTAAACGCTTTAGAATCCTTCTCGGATATTGTTTCGAGTCAAACAGAGCTTCCTCAATTTTACGTCTCTGACTATCTCCATGCCGAGAATCATCTTTGCTTCACCAAGATCCTTCATCTCAAATTCGCTTTTCAACCGAGTCTTTAACTTTTCAATCTCGTCTAGACTTTGAGAAGCTATCAACATATCATCTACATATAGAAGAAGATATACGAAGGACCCATCTTGTAGCTTTTTCAAATAGACACAATGGTCATATTTGCTTCTTGTGTACTTCGACTTCATCATAAACTTATCAAATCGCTTGTACCCTTTGTCTTGGGGATTGCTTCAATCCGTACAACGATTTATGAAGCTTACATACTTCATGCTCTTTTCCAAAGAACTTTGAATCCTTACGGTGAACCATATAGATTTCCTCTTCCAAGTCTCCATGTAGAAATGCAGTCTTCACATCCATCTGAACTAGTTCCAAATCCAACTGTGCTACCAAAGCCAACAAAATTCTAATAGAGGAATTCTTTACCACTGGAGAAAAAACTTCATTATAATCAATTCCCTCTTTCTAAGCGTAGCCTTTAGCTACCAATCTTGCTTTGTAGCGAACATCATCCTGGCTAGGAAATCCTTCTTTCTTTGCATACACCCATTTGCATCCAATTGCCTTCTTCCCTTTTGGGAGGTTGGTTAACTCCCATGTCTGATTCTTCCCAAGAGGCTGCATTTCCTCGCTCATGGCAATCCTCCAGTTCTCGCTCTCTGAGTCTCGAACCGCTTGTAGTAAGTAGTAGGAACATCATCACCGCAATCAAGATGCACAAGCCACCGTATCATTAAGGCGAGCGGGCCTTTTAGTGTTTCTCTTGGGCTTCTTTGGTAGCAATTGATTCATATTGTTCTTTGTGGAGGTTCTTGGTTTGAACCTCCTTCTTCATAATCTCCTTCTACCACAGGAGAATCATCAACTGCTTTCATCATCCGTACAATTGTTCTTTCAAACTCCACCTTTTGGGAGTTCCATCTAACCGCTTAGCATTCACCTTCTTCAACATGGTAGATTCATTAAAGGTGGCATCCCGCTAAAGATCGTTTTCTTCGTCTCTCGACACCATAGACGATAGCCTTTGATTCAGGTAATCCCCATGAATAATGCTTTCTTTGCTCGATCCAACTTTGATTCCTTCACATGATAATATGCGTGGAACCAAACACATGCAAGGAATCATAATCAAGTGTGTTTTCCATACCATTTCTCAAATGGTGTTTTCCCATCAATAGCGATAGATGGCAAACGATTAACGGTGACACGATACGTCGGCTTCATTTCAAAATTCTTTACCCAACCCAAGATTGATAACATACACCGAACTTTCTCCAAAGAAAGTTCGGTTCATGCTCGCCACCCCTGCTCATTGTGGTGTATGCCCGGCGGTGAAGTGTCGACAATGCCTTCGTCTTCACAAAATTTTGTGAACTGATCATTTTTATACTCTCCGCCGTTATCTGTTCGGAGATGTTTGATCTTTCTGTACGTCTGAGTTTCCATCATCTTTTTCCACTTGATGAACACTCCTAGCACTTCATCCTTTGTCTTCAATGTGTACACCCAAACTCTTCGGGAAAAGTCATCAACAAAGGTCACATATTAGTGTCTTCCTCCTAAAGATCTTGTCTTTGAGGGACCCCATACGTCAGAGTGGACATAATCCAAGATACCTTGTGTCTTGTGGATAGTTGTCCCAAATTTCACCCTTGTTGTCTTCCCGTTGATGCAATGCTCACAGAGATCCAACTTACAGGAACTCACTCCTTTCAATAATCCTTGCTTTATGAGCAAATTCAAGGATTTTCTCCGCATGTCCTAAGCGCATATGCCATAGCTTCACGACACGAATTTCTATCACCATCAGAATAAATGCTATAGTTCCAACAAATGTTCTACCCTTGTAGTGATACGTGTTGTTTATTTTACGAATACCCTTCATTACTACAAGCACGCGGAGATGATCTTCATAACCCCATCCTTTGCTCTTACTTCAATCCTTTAGATTCTAAGGTACCGGCGTAAATGAGATTCTTTTCAACTTTGGCGAATAACGAACACCTTTCAAGGTCACAATTGTTCCGTCTTCATTCTGCAATCGAACGGAACCAATCCCATGTGTAGTGAGGGGAGTTTCATCTGCCGTATAAACAACTTCCTCATGTTCTTCAAAATTACTAAACCACTCTCGATGTGGTGTAATATGATGGCTACATGCGAAATCTAATAGCCATACATCAGAAGCATTCTTTGTTGACGATGTTGCAAGTGAGAGATCTGATTCTTCATCATCACACTTGGTAACATTCGCCTCTGCTACAGCTTTCCCTTTGTAATGATTGTCCTTGGTTTTCAACTTTGGGCAATCTCTCTTCCAATGGCCTTTTTCATGGCAAAAGGCACATTCATCTTTGCTTAGTCTTTGCCTCGACTTGGATCTCCATCTCTTATCGGTGCCCTTCTTCTCGCGAGCGACCTCTCGACCAAAGAAAACCTCTGCGTCTCCACTTGAACTAATCGCTTGTCCTTCCTTCTTAGTTCTTTACTATACAAGGCGGCACAAACTTCACTAAGAGACACATCGTCCTTTCCATTAAGTAGAGTTGTTTCAAGCAACTCGTACTCCTCCGGAAGCGATCCCAACAATATCAATGCTAGATCCTGGTCTTTGAACACCTCGTCCATATTCATCAAATCGGTTACCAGCTGGTTAAAACTGGTAATGTGATCATTCATCGTGGTACCGGGTACATAAGTGAAGCGAAAGAGTCGCTTCTTCATAAAGAGCTTATTCTGACAATTTTTCTTCAGAAATTTCTCTTCCAACGCCACCCACAGTTTATAGGCGGATGTTTCTTTTGAGAAAGCATATCGTTGCTCTCTCGAAAGACATGAACGAACCGCACCACAAGCTAACCGATTGATGGTTAACCAATTCTCTCTTCTACATCCTCTCGGTTTACTTTCTTCAATGGCAATGTCTAGACCTTCTTTGAAAAAGAACGCCTAGAACCTCACTTTGCCACATACCGAAATGGCCTGTGCCATCAAAAACCTCCACCGCCAATCTTGCATTCGTCAAGACTGGTCTAGCCCAACTTGTAGATGTTGGATCCACCGATGTGGAAGGTTTGTCAACTATGCCATCCACCATTTCGTGTACAAATTAATTTTCAATAGCTTCAACAAAAAAAACCAACGGAATTCTTTTCTGATGTGGAGGATCAAATTTAATTGCAACCACAGAGCATACTAAGAATAACCTCGGCTCTTGATACCACTTGTTGTGGAATAACCGCGATAATATCCCACCGACTAGGTAAAGGGTGTGAATGTTTCAACACCACAACTATACCCCAAACTAGCTTATTGAAAATTATACACTATGAAAGAAACCAAGAATGAAACACCAAACATTCTTATATATTTCTCAATCAAAGAAACATATTGCAAAACTAGAAACCTACTAGTACAAAAGAAAGGAAGATAGAACACTACAAGATTGCTTGTATGTGTGTTTTGGTGTGTTGAAACTCAATGGCAAAGCTCCTTTATATATGCTCAAAAATAAGCATCTCAATACGCTATCAACTCGACTAACTTCAGATCTCATCAACTAAAGATCTCCTCAACTTGTAGATTCTGTAGATTTTGGATGAGATTTTACACAAGAGTGGGTCCCACTATTGAGCCAATATACAACACGAATGACACGAAGAAAATTGACGAATGACATGTTAAACGTCTACCATACCTTGTACTCTTATTGTTTTTATTAGGCCGAGATATATTAGAAAATAACTAGACTCGAAGAAGGGGTCCCGAAGAAGGGGTCCCAGAAAACATAGATATTTTATTTCTTGTTGGTGTACGAATATTTTTTGTGTTCTTGTGTGATGCGGGGCCTTTCAAAAGCAACGATTCAATAATTTCCAGTAGAAAAGCAAATGTGATTCATAATTTAATTGGTTTTTAATCGCATAGAAATTTGTTTAAGGTCTTGTGAAGTCTTGTGTTTTGCATGTGACTTCAAATAAGCACCGATACGTTTGTGCAAATTTTATAAAAAGATTATGAGAATTTGAGTTTCTAAAAGAGACTTTTAATCGCTCGAAAAAGAAGCTGATGCAAAAAGCTTATTTTATTAACTCAAGTAGTGATAAAATATGATACAATTAACAAAAACTCTCATAATCTAAATGTCATTATCTAAATTCTTAGATTATGTATGTTATATACAAACTAAAATTATAAGTTCGGGCTCTCATGAGACTGAATTTAATGAATATGGGTGAAGAGATTCACCACCTCTACTTAATCGTCATATTAGTTCTCTTCTCTCTCACATTCTCATTATCTTCACCTATAATCACTCATCTCTCAACACTTACATTATGTTCCCAAGTTTATTTTTTGGAGTGAAAGAGAAATCTTTGGGATGGTAAGTAAAAAAAATTGTGTTTCTGAGATTTTTTAGAAGAGGGGAAGAAAGTAAAGAAAGGTAAATTATACCAAAATTACTCTCCTTATCTTTTTCTCAAATTGGGATGAAATGGAGTGAAGTTGATATTAAAGTCTTTTTTGTTGGAAAATTTAGTACACTTGTGGGATTAGTTCACACCTGGTAATGGGTAAGGAGGTACGGAGAGTACACGCATAAGGTCACTGAACACCCTGACTCAATAGTGGTTGGTACTGGTAGTGCTAAGTTAGTACTTATAGTGCTAAGTTAGTCTCGATAAGCGATGTTACTCTTGGTAGTGTTGGTTTCACCTTGTTAGTGTAGTAACCGATGGTTCCTGTTGGTAGTGTTATGGTTCGCCGCTAGTGTAATGGTTCGTCTTGATGGTTCGTCTTTGGTAGTGTATGGTTCCCGCCGCTAGTGTAATGGTTCCTACTAGTAGTGTTGTAGAGATAAATTTGTAAATTTTGACTCATTCAATTGGTCACATGATCGCTTTATGACCACATTTAATTGGTCATGTAACCACTATTTCTATGATAATGGAGGTTTATTATGGGTGATTAATTGGTCGTTAATCATACATAATGTCCATTGATTAGTGTTGAGTGTTCTCTACTATAAATAGAGATTGTCATCTTCAGCTTGAAGACACACTGAAACATACAATACCAGGAGAAACAAACTAAAAGCATAAACACTTGAAAGCAAAGGGTTATTGATTTGTGCCTAATTCAATAACAAACATTTGGTCTTATCCCAAGTAGATATTCGTGATACCCAGGCATTAGGGTCGAATAGTGTACTTTGGAAAGTGATTACACGATTCCAAGTGATATCCGGTAACCACCTAGTGGTATTTACAGTTGCTACTGATTGTCTTAACCTTGTTCTGGGAGCTACCGAAACCAACAATCAAAGTAAACTATTTTTGATAATCAATGGCTGCTGCTGCAATGAAACACATGGCTTCAAACTTTGCCAAGTCGACAATTTTGAAGGGATGGACTTCGTGAGATGGCGGAAGAAGATGCACTTCTTGCTTTCCAAGATGAGTGTGGTGTATGTGCTAACCACTCCTATTCTCGATGATGGGGATGATGCTACCGTTGAGTAGATCGGGAGGAGGAACAAATGGGAGAATGATGACTACATTTGCAGAGGTCTAATTCTCAATGGTATGTCCGATTCTCTGCTTGATATTTATCGTAACTTTGAATCTTCCAAAGAACCTGGATTCCTTGGATGCCAAATATATGGTGAGGATGCATCAAGTAAGAAGTTCCTTGTAAGTAATTTCACAAATTACAAAATGACTTATTCAAGACCAGTTATGAAACAATACAATGAAATTCTTGGTATACTTGGAAGGTTTACACAACACAATATGCATATGGATGAGGTTATTTCGGTCTCTTGTGTCATTGACAAACTTCCCCCTTCTTGGAAAGATTTCAAGCATACCTTGAAACATAAGAAGGAGGAATTAACTCTGGTTAAGTTGGGCAGTCATCTGCGCATTGAGGAATCTCTCAAGGTGCAGGTTAATGAGAAGCCAAAGAGTAGCAATGCTACTGGTGCATCTGTTGTCAATATGGTGGAGCATAACAACTCCACCAGGTACAATGACAACAAAGGCAAACGCAAATATCATGACAACACAAGGGCATATCCTAACAAGAAGGCAACACCTACTTGTTGGAAATGTGGAAAATCTTGTCACATTAAAAGGGATTGCAAAGGTGTTAAGGTTGGTGGTAAAGCCAATGGATCAGGCAATAATGGTTCAGGGAGTGGTGGTTCTTCCAACTCACCGAAAGGTCGAATATGGTTAATAAGTCTTTTCGATTTATTATGTTACATATGTATCTCGAATCTCATTATGTGCGAGGATGATGATGTTGCGTGGTGGGTTGACTCGGTGCAACAGTTCATGTGTGTAAAGATAGAAGTCGGTTCAAGACTTATGAGTCACCGAATGATGGTTCTATTATTCACATGGGAAATGAGTCAACGACCTTGGTGCATGGTCGTGGTTGTGTAGATCTTAATTTTAGTTCTGGAAAGATTGTAACTTTGTTTAATGTTATTCATGTTCCTGATATCAGGAAGAACTTGGTTTCAAGTAGTATTTTGAATAATCATGGATATAAACAAGTTATTGAGTCTGATAAATTTGTTCTTTCTAAGCATGGTGTTTTATTGGTTTTGGATATTTGTGTGATCAAATGTTCAGGCTTAATATTGTCATTGATAGTGTTAATTCAGCCTTTGTGACCACCATTGACCTGACTGACTCTACCCTATGGCATGTAAGACTTGGCCATGTACATTATAAAAGGATGCATGATATGTCTAAGGATGGGTTAATCATAGCATTTGACATGGACACTGAAAAGTGTAAAACTTGCATGTTGACCAAGATAGCCAAGAAACCTTTTCAGGGTGTTAGTCGTGAGACTAAGCTCTTGGAGCTAATACACGATGACTTGTGTGATTTGCATGCCACTCCTCTTTGGGGAATATAAGTACTTTGTGACATTTAGTGATGATGCTTCTAGGTTTTGTTATGTCTATCATTACATTCCAAGGATGAAGCATTAGATAAATTCAAAGTGTTTAAAGCGAAGTTGAATTACAACTGGGTCTTTGATCAAAATATTAAGGACCGATAGGGAGGTGAGTACATGGATACTCAGATTTTCGGTCATTGGTATAATCCATGAAACGATCGCCCTTATACTCCTCAACAAAATGGTATTTACGAAAGGAAAAACAGGTCTGTCAAGGAGATGGTTAATTCCATGTTGTCCTATTTAGGACCGAGTCGAGGTTCAGGGTGAACCTATGTTAACAACTTGCTATTTATTAAATAGGATTCCCAACAAAAGGAACAAGGTTACCCTTTATGAACTCGACTAAAAGGAAACCCAACCTAAACTATCTCGTGGTTTGGGGTTGTAGGGTTGTAAGACTCACGATCCAAAGCTAAAGACTTTGGGTGAAAGAGGCATTGACAGCATCTTTGTTGGATATGCTGAGCATTCCAAGGCTTTTAGGTTCTATGTTATTGAACCTAATGAATATGTTTCAATTAATTCTATAAATAAATCAAAGGATGCAAACTTTGATGAGAATAGATTCTCATCAGTCCCTAGACCAAGTCGAGGATTCCTAATGGAACTCATGACACTTTGGTGTATCGAGGTCCCCGATGAGGTTGTGGTTCAACAACTCGAACTCGTGCTCGTAAAGAGCAAAAGGGTCGACTCCAAAATCATTTGGACATGAGTTTCAATTATACTTAATGAAGGAACAAGGATGAGGTCTCGACCAATACTCCTATTGCTTCATTGTTGAGGATGATCCCAAGACATTTGAAGAAGCAATGAAGTCCCGTGATATTGCTTTTGGAAAGAAGCACTAAATGATGAGATGGATTCCATCATGGGCAACAACACTGGGTGTTGGTTGATCTACCACCGTTGCAAACCTCTTGGTTGCAAATGGATTTTCAAAAGGAAAATGAAGGTAGATGGAACTATTGAAAAGTTCAAGGCTAGACTAGTCATTCGGGGCTTTAAACAAAAGTCGGGGATAGACTATTTTGATACTTATGCCCCTGTGGCTCGTGACGACACCATAAGATCGCCGATTGCTTTGGCATCTATTCACAATATGATCATTCATCGATGGATGTGAAAATAGCTTTCTTGAATGGTGAATTGATGAGGAGGTTTATATGAACCAACCTCGGGGCTTCATCTTGCTCGGCAATGAAAACAAGTGTGTAAACCGATTAAGTCTCTTTATGGACTTAAGCGGTACCTAACAATGACATCAAAATTTGATGAAGTGGTTTTGTCTAGTGGTTATGTTCTTAACCAAGTTGACAAATGTGTATAGTAAATTTGATGAATCGGTAAAGGAGTCATCATTTGTCTATATGTTGATGACATGTTGATCTTTGGCACCGACCAAAATCAGTTGACTTGAGAAAGGAATTTTTGTCATCAAGGTTCTCCATGAAGGACATGGGGAGGCGATGTTATCCTTGGTATAAGGATTAAACATGAAAGTAAAAGAATTTCTATATCTCGGCCTCATTATATTGATAAGGTGTTGAGGAAATTCAATTACTTTGATTGTACTCTGTGAGTACACCTATGGATACTGTGAGAAGTCGATGCCTAATAATGGCAAGGATGTATCTCAACTTGAGTATTCTAGGGTAATTGGTCGCTTGATGTATGCCGGGACTTGTACAAGACCCGATATTGCTTTTGCAGCTGGGTAAACCG
This sequence comes from Chrysanthemum lavandulifolium, assembly GCA_022545495.1. Lineage (NCBI taxonomy): Eukaryota > Viridiplantae > Streptophyta > Magnoliopsida > Asterales > Asteraceae > Chrysanthemum > Chrysanthemum lavandulifolium. The sequence goes on along the minus strand of CM040241.1, from coordinate 226,245,986 downwards.
AGCGGTATACTAGTAATCCTATTGCTCATCACCGCAAGCGTTCAGAGGGTATCAAGTATCTCAAGAGAACTATGGATTATAGTCTCTCATATCTTGGTTATCCTTTAGTGTTGGAAGGATACACCGATGCAAGTTGGATCGAACATCAAGACAATTCATCTACCGGTGGATGGGTATTCCTACTTGGTGGAGGTGCAATTTCTTGGGCATCCAAGAAGCAAACTTGCATTACGAGTTCAACAATGGAATCAATTTGTGGCTTTAGCATTTCTTTGGTAAAGAAGTCGAATGGTTGAAAACTTGCTTCGAGATTCCTTTGTGGCCTAAACCTATAGCACCTATTTCTATCCGTTGTGATAGTGCGACTACATTGGCTAAGGCTTATAGCCGGATGTACAATGGTAAGTCTAGACACTTAGGTGTCGACATAGCATGATTTGTGACCTTATCATGAATGGGGTGGTATCTATAGAGTTTGTTAGATCTCAACAAAATTTAGCCGATCACTTGACGAAGGGTTTGGCTAGAGACTTGGTTATAAAGTCGCTAAAGGGATGGGTTTAAGTCCAATTTAGTCATTGAATGCTAGGACACCCAACTCCTCCTAAGGAAACTTGGGAGCCGAGTTCAATGTGGAAAGTCGAACATTCGATGGACCGGAGCACATGTTTTATTTACATCCCAAGGTTGTGCTCGAACACATTGAAAGGAGGATGAAGTCTTTACTTAATGGTTAATTTTCTTTGAAAAAGTGCTTGGCAGGAGCATGAATAAAGAGGAACCACCTATGTGAATATTGAAGTTTTGCCACTTCAGGGAGCTTTGGACTTTTGGCTCTTACAACATTTATGAATTTGGATATGGACACATGGCTTGTATAGTGTCAGGAGCCTTTAAGTGTTTGAAAACTTGTGTGTATTTTATATTCAGGTATTCAAATGAGTTGAAGGGTTCAATTCTTAGAACACACTGATTCTCGAATATTTGAACGTGTAATTTACTAAGATGGAAATTCAATCCTCAGGATATTTTCGTTTATGCACATGTTTTGTTTGATGCTTGTTTTTCTTGAAAAGGAAGTGAACTAAATTTGGGGAGGATTGTTGGAAAATTTAGTGCACTTGTGGGATTAGTTCACACCTGGTAATGGGTAAGGAGGTACGGAGAGTACACGCATAAGGTCACTGAACACCCTGACTCAATAATGGTTGGTACTGGTAGTGCTAAGTTAGTACTTATAGTGCTAAGTTAGTACTGATAGGCAGTGTTACTACTGGTAGTGTTGGTTTCTACTGTTAGTGTAGTAACTGATGGTTCCTGCTGGTAGTGTTATGATTCCTGCTGCTAGTGTAATGGTTCTTGCTGATGGTTCCTGCTGGTAGTGTATGGTTCCTGCTGCTAGTGTAATGGTTACTACTGGTAGTGTTGCAGAGATAAACTTGTATGACTTTGACTCATTCAATTGGTCATTATGACCGCTTTATGACCACGCTTAATTGGTCATGTAACCACTATTTCTATGATAATGGAGGCTTATTATGGGTGATTAATTGGTCGTTAATCATACATAATGTCCATTGATTAGTGTTGAGTATTCTCTACTATAAATAGAGATTGTCATCTTCAGCTTGAAGACACACTGAAACATACAATACCAGGAGAAACAAACTAAAAGCATAAACACTTGAAAGTAAAGGGTTATTGATTTGTGCCTAATTCAATAACAAACATTTGGTCTTATCCCAAGTAGATATTCGTGATACCCAGGCATTAGGGTCGAATATTTTACTTTGGAAAGTGATTACACGATTCCAAGTGATATCCGATAACCACCTAGTGGTATTGCAGTTGCTACTAATTGTCTTAACTCTGTTTTGGGAACTACCGAATCCAACAATTTTTTGCTTGCATCATCCTCTTTTCTTTCAAACTTAGGAACACAAGATAAAAATTCATTTCATATTTCTCTCCTCTTTACTTCTCTCTTTTTTCCCTCTTCATCTCTCTTCTTTCCGTTTTATACTCGAGAACAGAGCGTAATTCTATCCCACTAAACACACACAAAATAAACCTTCGACCGGAGGTTATCACCGCGAATTGCACACGAAATCCATACTTTACATGTGATTTTGAAAGCTCTGTATCAACCCTCAAGCGTGGTGACGTAACTGCCTCACGCGCAATGAGATGCATTACTGCAACTGATGTTTTATTGTGAGAAGGTCAGAATCAAAAATTATACGAAACACACCGGACAAAATATTAAAAAAAGAAATTTATCACATAAAATTCATTAAAATATTACACTAAGTAATAAAATTATAAAAAGGGCCACAACTCATCTTAGTTTTCACATAGCTCCGCCTATGTCGGCCGGTGTAAGCTTACTAATTTTGTTCGAGGTGCATTAGCTTATTAATTTTGTCCAACAAAGTTACAAAATAAACCTACTAAAGGCTACTTCTGTAAATAAATAATAAACACTCAAAAGGACGGTTTTCTCCGATATTAATTTCTCCTTAACAGCGACACAGAAAGCAACGTTGGCGTAAACTCTAAAAATAAATATAAAAAAATCATTTTAATATTCAACCCACCAAAAAAAAAAAAATCCTAAAATAAACAAACAAAAGACAACACATCATCTCTTGTTCAATATTATTATAATCCTAATAATTGTTTAATATGTGATTAATTAATTCCACAAATGAAATTAATGGATTTATATTCAGTTTCAGTGTTATCTTAAAGATTCCAGTTTTATAGTTTCTTCCAACAATTCATAAGGTCAGTCAGTCTTATCCATCTTTCTTTCCTTTTTTTTTTCAATTTAATTGGTTATTTGTATTAATTAGCAATTATTATACTACGTATATATTTTTAATTAATGATGAATTAAGTGTTTTAATTAATTTTTATAAATCGCGATGATCAGATAATCTGATTCTAATTGAAACACATGCCCAAACACCTCCTTAGTTGTTATTATGCTCATTGCTCATGTTCATGTGTGATTAAGGTTTTAATATGCGACTAACAACAAGCTACCTTTTTGATTACGTGGGTTTTAATTTTTTAAAGGGATCAAGAATAATGCCAACAAAGACTGTAGATGGAGATCGGCATAGTGAAGCTGAAGCGCAAACTATTTCACCTTCAGGCGTCTATTCGCAACCTTGGTGGTATGGCGTCGGAAGCGCTTTTGGTGAAACAAATGGGGTAATAAAGGTTGGAGCTCAATTGCAAACCACTAGTGATGGTGACACTGATTCATCCACAGTTCCACAGTCTGGTAATATATTAGTATTAAATATTTACTAAGTTGCCCATGTCTAATGACAGTTGATAATTGTGTCGTATATTGCATTCCTAATTAAAAATTCAAACTGGTGTAATAGAGTCTCATAGTGTTTCTTATTTGCTTGTTTCATCAATGTGTAAACTTGTCTCTAATTTTACTAAGCTAAAACACCTACGTGCCTATGTTCCCAAAAGCATGGCTGGTATGTTGACTTCTCTTTTTTCCGTTTGGTGAAACAAGTGCACAATATGATACTTGTAGAATCTATCTTCAGGTTGAATTTGAGGTTCTCCTTAAAGATGCTTGATCTTTAGTTGCTCAAACGAGAACCGATATAACAGATAGTGAAGAGACGCCAATCAAGTTCATATACCTGCCTTACCAAAGTATTTGATAATTTGGTTTTTAGCTGATCGTCCTTTTTCTCGCCACTCTAGGTTGTTTAGATATAGGTATGCTAATGAGTCACAGATATAAAAACCTTGACCTGACTTCCTTTTGGCTGAAAAAGCTATGAAACTATGTGATATCACAGTATGCATCTGCTAAAACGCTTCTTATTGACTATATACATTGAATTAATGTTACCATTTATTTGTCCATATTGAAGGTGATTACGGTTGCTTAGATTATTCTTATTAGGCCGAACTGGAAGTGTCAGCATATAGGCTTCGTGAATCACGATAAGCTATGCAGAAGTTTACTCCTATGTGAACCTATATCATTTGTGCTTCTTATTGTTATCCATTTTCTTTGCTTCAGCAATAATGCATTTGTGTGCCTTCAGTTTTTATTTAAACTATCATTCTATATAAAATTAGAAACCTATAGAATTGCTATGATGACATTATTTAACATTTCAGGATTGAAAGTGAACAATGGCCAAGAGCATCAACAAGCCAAACAAGTTGAAACAAATTCACCAATGGAGCTCTTAGGACACTCAATAGTAATCTTTCTCTTTCTACATAAATGTTTATATCGGCATTCTGTAGATAGTTGTGAAAAATGACCTAACTGAACACTGGTATGTGGAACCACTAACTAGATAATAGGCCTAGAAATTATTAAATGACCATCTCTGTGTACTAATTAAAAGCATTTTGCAGGTCTTGACGTCTAATCCATATCAGGATCCACATTATGCAGGAATGATGACTTACGGAACACGGGTGAGAACTGGACACACATCATATTGCAACAATACATTTTCATTATGATAGTCGACATTGATATTCTTTTTTATCGAAACATTGATATGTTTTGTTATCTCATGAAAATTTTGATACCTGGAGACGTGCATTGATCCCTCATTTTGCAATACACTTCCGTTTTTTCAAGCCAAAAAAATCTTCTGACTCTTGTGTCAGACGTCATACTCACCCTAATTCGGAAGCAGTTTGAGTCACAGATCGATAATACTAAATACTTGGGCCATATCAATTTCTATGATTTCATTGCCATCAAAGTGAATGTAGTATCCTGTAGTAGATCTACGAGGTTAGCGTAATGTAATTTTGAATACATGTATGTTGTTAACAGCATCTATGATTTCACGCATTTATATCTTGAGCACAACACACCTGCACAGTTACACTGGCCGGAGGTCCCCTTGAAGCAGTCTCTCTACCATTTCACCTCCCCATACCCCGCTTCGGTGGGATTGGGTATGTTGTTGCTGTTGTTGTATGTATGTTGTTAAGAACTCATCCCCTAAAAAGTAATGTGGAATATTCCAATAGATCAACATAGTAGAAGTAACTTTGAGTTTACAAGATTGAACAGAGGTTGGAATAGCCATGAGAGAGTGACGTGAAGTCAAACTTTGGGTCACTAGATGGTTGAGTGATACTATTTGGCCTAAAGTTATGGGTTGGAGAGGCAAATTTTAGATGCTGTTCAAGCCACTGGTGGTTAACGTGTGACTTATAACAGGGTATGGCTTGATAAAGGGAGTGCGTGTGATGGTAACTGGAAGCGGAAGGCAAATGAGGGTTATGTTCTACTATTTAAGAGCATAGGTTCATTCATTATTATATTTATCTGAAAACTCCCATTTTTTACTAGATCATCCATGCTGGTATGTTGTTAGACGTGTTGGGCGATTTTTTTCTTCTTTTTTGTAATTATTTTATAAGCATTTTCTTTTTAATTTTGTTTTTTTCTGACCATATTTTGGAAGCAGGCACACCCACACTTGCTTGGGATCCATCAGAGTAGAATGGCATTGCCACTTCAAATGGAAGAGGAGCCTGTTTATGTAAATGCAAAACAATATAATGGGATCCTGAGGCGAAGACAGTCAAGAGCTAAAGCGGAATTGGAAAAGAAAGTCGTTAAATCTAGAAAGGTATAAGTTTTTATACTCACTTTTTTTTTATCCTTGAATTCATGATTCCTCTGGTATACGAAAATATGGAATATGGGATGTCCTGTTTCATACAATAAGACAACACACATTCTCTCCTTATAGCTGCACTCCCTCTTGGACATGCTACATTAGATGGTAACATTTCTGGTAGCTATAACTCACTTTAAAACAAGCTTGATCAGAAAAAGTTGGTTACAAATGGTGATGCGGAAATGAAAGAGCAGTGAATGATTATGATTCAGTTTTTTACAAATAAAAGAAATGTTTTGCTTTATTTAGAGGTGGCAAAGTATGCGGGGCGGGTACCGGATCTATATTGGTAATTCTTTTAGGATTTGGGTTGACCTGAAACACGTTTTGTTTCCAAATATTTTGAAGTCTTATATACAATTAACAGTGAGTCAAACATTCTTACATGTATTATCTTTCAATGATCATCTAAATCTTAATAAATTCGTTTTGAGCATTTTTATCCATTAGAATTATACTTCGACCGATGTTTGACTCATTTGACCTGTTACCTTTTAAGATTTTTTTATTTTTATTTTACTCGTTTGACCCGCTAGAGATATGATAACCTGGACTGACTCATTCATAAGTAAATAAGATGAAATTGCCACCTTCAGTTATACATATTATGTAGCGCAATTTGCATCTTTCGACTCACAAATATCAACTTATGTGGACTTTCATGCTTTATTCTAATGCTATTTCACTATTTTAGCCATATCTACATGAATCGCGACACCAGCATGCTATGAAAAGGGCTCGAGGCTGTGGAGGCCGTTTCCTCAATACAAAAAAGCTGGATAGCGACAAAACCACAAATTCCACGCAACAAAAGGGACCAAAATCAGGTCTTGCCATATCCATGAAGTCATTCAACTCAACAGGTTCAGATCATCTGTCTACCGATTACTCTGGAAATTCTTCAATCTTTGAAGATATGCTCAAAAGAAACACTTCCGCAAATGGCAATAAGATTGATCACAGCAGTTTATCATCGACATACAACTTCCATTTGATGGGCAGGGAAGAGGGGGTGCATTACTTTAAAAGGGATAAGGGTAATATGCTAAATCAAGTTTCGGAAAGCGACTCATATTACAATTGAAAAAAGGTCAGTATTCTATGGATATAATTTTTCGGGCTCTCTATACCTAGTTGCTGTGAACCATGTCCATTACCTTTTGCCGCTTATCCCATTTTCTGGCTAAATTTAAAAAACAAGCGTTTTGGAGACGTGTTTACCTTTACGAGTGATTAACCTAACGTCATTCTAATATAGGGATAATCATATAAAAAGTTAAATCGACTTTTGTCCGATTTTTTTGAGGCAACTGTCTTTGTTTTCTTGAAATTCCTGGTGGGCAAAAAATTTATCATAAAAGGAGGTACAGTGGCCAAGTAATTAATTTTTGACAGTTTCTTTTCTTTTTCTCTCCAACTTGCAGGGGATGCAACAAATATTGTTTTTCACGATACATGTTCATGTTTCGGGCAATTCATTCTTGGCTTTGGTTACTTGTGTTCTACGGGGTTAGGGATATCGGATGCAGGGTTCATGTAATTATGCGACCTTACTAACCTATCCCATAACCCCTTTGTGCGATGTGATGTTGTACCACGTAGGTAGAAGGTTGTACATTTTGGAACCTCAAAACGTCCGGTATTGTCTCATAAGTCAGGAGGACCTTAGTCACCTGCTCAATATGTTTGGGACTGGGTGGTGTTGGATCCTCTGTTGACCAAATTATACAATCAGAAAACCCAAGTCCAATCTATTTGTTTAGTTGGATGAAACTAAAACATGTGTTTCTATTAATTTGAGTCTGTTCATACAGACTTATATGCACGTACAACTATGACAAGCTGCTTGTGGATGTCCGACTAAGTTTGTACATTTTACTCTAAACTTCTATGTTCACAGTAATCCTCAAATCTCAATGAATTGAGGACGGAATGAATAAAATCAACACTTTGCAATGACAGATTATCAATTTATCATTGTGCATACCTATATAGGTAAAAGAGTTAACTGTTCGCATCACATCTGTGTACGTATTTATCTTCCTATGTTGCGTTATACTCGTAGTATTAGATAGAAATGTCAATAGGACGTCGAACATGTCATGGTGGTCTTTAGCACGAGGCATCCATATCTAGCAACCAAACCAAGCCCAGATGGATTCTGGCAGCGTATAACCAGAGGGAACCGGGTCTTAATCAGAAATTGCTATATTTGAAACATAGTATTATGGGTCTTAATCAGAAATTGCTATATTTGAAACATAGTATTATGACGAGAATGAACATGCTTCGAATGCTTTTCAGGAGACAGCACGTACTTGCATGAAACACCCCGCCTCGCGTTCCTTTTACGCAAGATTAACGGTAAACATAAAGAGTAAGAAAATGAACAAACTATGCATGAAACACCCCAACCCGGGTTTCTGCGATTGATGATAAACAGTAGCGGAGCTAGACTATAAATTGTGGGAGGGCCAAACCTGTAAATCTCATGATTTAAAAGGGTAAAAAATGTAATGTATATTTTTTATCATGTAAAATACAACAAAAATACATTAAGAGACAAAATTGTGGGGGGGCCACCACCCTTCCTTGCCCCTTCATAGCTCCGCCACTGATGATAAACATGAAATTAAAGTGAGAAGATGATCAAACCATGTGTTGAATGTTAAATAACACCAGCAACAAATTCTGAAACCTCAAACAACAGACGATGAACCTTGGAACAACACTAAACACGTGTGACAGCAAACCTGAAACAAATGAAACAAAAGAACAAACGAATTGCACGGAATGACTCATGTCCTTTAAGCTTAATACAAACTCGTATATTCGCTGCGAGTCTACACTCGTACAAGCCCCAGGATTTGATGCAGCCAACACGTGTATATTCGACAGCGACCGAAAACACACAAAACAATGGCGGTAGTAGAAGACGGTTGAGTATGGCTTTGCAGAGGTATTCACGTTTTTGTTCTTTTATTTCTTTGAGAAAGAGACCATTTATTTATATGCAAAAGGAAGTAACCACATCCCGAAATAAGTTCCAACTTCCCACTATATCATGAATGAAAAGTAGTGGCATGTGAAAGTTTTAAAAGGCTATGTTTGTTTACACACCATCAAATTGGTATCAAAACACCATCTCACACACAGTCTGTCACTTTCACAATTTACTTTGACAATTGTAATTTTTTCTTTTCTCGTCACATCACTTTAACATAATCAAAAACCAAAAAATTTGTAACTTCCTCTTTTATGTTTTCCCTATTTTTTTTACTTGACCATTTCTCTTCTACTTCTCAAACTAGAACTACCTAATATTTTTTTTTCTCTCTCTAGCACCATTGCAACTAACCAAGTCTAGTGGGTATGAATCAAACCATCAGGTTTCCTTATTTATCTCTCTTCTTGACTTTCAACATCAACACAATATGTGTACTATTATTTTATTGTGATATTGATCGATGCTCATTTAGGCAGTCCACATATCTCCAGTGGTTAAGACGGAGATGCTCTTTTGCATAAGTTTATGAGGATGAACTTATTCTTTTCTCACATTCTTAAACCTCTATAAACGAACCACTTTAATGAAAAAGACACATCAACATATCCCCAGTGTATATGTAATGTATGTGTGTTTTGAGGGCAAAAGAAAATGGCTTCTTGCGGTAGTGTGGTTTTTTAGATTGCGATTTGATTTGGCGTTTTGCCGGATTTTGGTTTTTTCCGGTATGAGTTTGTATTTCTAGAGAGAGGATGTTGGGGTGTGTGCGAGAGAGAAAAAAGCATATTTAATTCAAACTTTACCTTCTTGTTTAAGGTGATACTGTGACAACTTTTGTATTGAATGAAACAAAAGATTATAAAAAAAGGTAATAAAAGCTAATGGTTTAGAAACCATAGGACCCTTTCAAAATGCATGAAATTTAGGAGAAACATGTGATACTTGAAGACGTCTTCCTACCAGTCACATATACCTTGTAGGACAAAGATCCTCTCAAGTCAGAAGATATTGCTAGCTCAGCCAAGCGTTATGGTTATTGGATTTGATCCACTACCAAATCAAAAGAAGCTTGATTTGAGCCATTAGATCAAATCTAATGGCTCATAATGTCCCAACTTGAGTCAAGTAACTTGAGAGGATTCCATCCCCATATTGTAGCATCATATAAAACGTGACAACCAATATAATTTAGCTAAACCATACTCCTAGTTGTAAGTAATATTTAAATAACTATAGAACCTTATAATATTCAGCAATCCCCCACCAGGCTGGATAGTTTTCTACTACTCTAATAAGTTACGTCGCAAGGTGGCATGAAGATTAAACCTTGCATTATATAAGCAGGCGGATTAATTGAAATCGATTCAATGGTGTCCAAAGGAATTAAACCAAGAACATTACGATTTCATGGCATACGTATACACATTTCTTATTGTGACCATTGTTTTCTCACTGAGCGCGAATATGGCCATGCGCTTAAATCCTGTTTCATGACCCTCTAAAAGAGAAACCAATACTCTTCATTCAAGGCGGCAACACCTCTAGATCATATAGGCAAAGCTTGTAACATCTTCGTTGCTAAGATGCCTCTAAAGCTTTGTTAAGAGGTTTTACCTCATCCTTTCCTCGACAACACCATACTATCTATACTATACATGAGTCAATTATGCGATTGTACCTTCTATCAATTAGTTCGTTATTACCCATTAAACTCGTGAAATAGGAACACTACAACCAAGTCGGGTTTCCATCACTAACCGATTTACATATATGGTTTCATACTCATGTCACTAGTCACTCTCATTAAGTCTCTCGTCAGAGGCAAAATGAGATTATCAATCAGTTTTAAACACTTATTAAGTCTCTCGTTAGAGGCTTAAAAAATGTAACAATTAAGTTTCTAGATTACTTAATAAACATGCCAATAATGGCACCATTCTCAATTATTTATCTCATATCATGAATTAACATGAATCACTAATTTTCGACATCTTTCGAAAATTTCTCTATACATTTCAAGTATTATTTTAGAACTTTATTTCACACTTAAAAAGTCTAAGATATACTTTTAATCTCAATGTACACAAAGTTGGAGTAACATAACCACAATTCAAATGTATTAAACCCACGTGACAGTGATTAAACGTGACATGGAAAATATTTATATAAAGCATGTGTTGCACTTCAAGCAAAACCATCATGCAAGCAAACTATCCTTATGTGGAGATAAAACAGTGTAGCCATTCATGATTTAACAAGACCAGTGATAAGTTTTTTTTTGCTTATCACAACACTCTTCATGCAACAAAGACAAAATATTTTAAATATAGCTTTCATGAGAATAAAACACTAGCTTTCATTAACAATACCAATAATAAAACATACATACAATTTGACTCGAATGGTAAAACGACTACACTAGAATTCAAAGTAAACAGTTACGCTAGAATTAAAACAACGAAACTCAAAATGACAATGAGTATTAAAGAGGTGCTAGCCCGCCTTTTCTAGTGCTGAAATAAAGGCTAGATATAACTCGATCTTCAAGTGTTCACCCCACGAGATCGTCTCCATCATCAAGGTGAACATGAGCCACCATCTCGGCAATCTCGGTATTCACCAAGTTCACTTCATTAGTCCCCGATTTTCTGTCTTTACACTCACGAGCAAAGTGACTAGTTTCTCCACAAACATGACACTTGAAGAACCGCTTGGATGGAGCGGATTTCTTGAAGTTGTTCTTTGTTACTCCTATCTTGGCTTTGTATGAATTGGTTCGAGAGACTCTCTTCTTAGATTTTTCACCTCGCACATAATTAACACTTGCCAAATTGTTACCCCGTTGATGCAGGTTTTACTGATCAGGTTTTAATATTTATAAGTCTCGTTATACCTGTGGTCTACCCTAATGCACTAATGAGCAGTGTACTCGGTCGTGTGTAGTGTAGTATTCGGTAAAGCCGAGGTCGTCCCAAGAGTTATGTATGTGGATTTATACTAAGTCTAGGTGTCACAGATTTTAATATGATTTCGATAAGGAATTAATTAATTAACTACTAAAGCAGATAAAGGAAAAAGATGTGATCAATAGAGGAGAGTGGTGCTAATCTAGTTACTCATCTTAACTAGTAATGTTTACGTCTAATTACTTCCAATTACTTCAGGTGGGGTCAAAGTCGAGAGGACAACATTTGGTCATTCGTCCTAACATATCGCCAAAGGGTACCACCGAGAAGTCGGTGTCCCTCATAAGTCCAGCTTGTTCCCGGTCCCCTAAGCCAAGTCATTAAGTTCCGCAACATGCTAGATTTATAATAGTGAGTGCTCGGGCGCTAGCATCTTAAACACTCACCCCCTAATTCTTAAGTTCATCCAAACGGTAGGTGATCAGTTGGTCAAATCGCACAAGTAGAAAGGGTCGTCAGTTGGTTATATCTTACCCTTCCCGTCTCAGTCTACTCACTTAGGGTCAGTTGGTCATATCTCCTAAGCAACTAGCCTCTACCGCCATTCAAAACTACCGAAACAAACGTAGCTACCAATAAACTATGCATGCATACACTTAGAAATAATTATACGGAAGTAAATTAAACGCAAACAAAACAGTTAAGGAATCATAACTAGGCCAACACCAAGAGGTGCTTAGCCGCTCATATTAACCATACAAATCAATTCAATGTTTAATGTTACGAAATACATGAATCGAAAGTAAAGAAAAGATAAAAGCTAATGCTTATCGTGGGGAGTGATTTCTCCTGGAGATAGCTTCAGATGCTCCTCTAGATCGACTTGACTTCTTCTCACGTTCTCGATTGTTGTGTGTGAAATGGGATGCTTTGAAATGTTGAAAATCGTGGGGTATTTATAGGCCGATCCGTTACTGGCGTAACTATTAAAAGAGTTACGGTTAAACCTCCGGAAGGATTTACGCCGTATCTTCAATAAATCTTGGTTCTGTTGTAGTTGTAGCATGAGTTCTGGCGTAATTATCGCCGACGGAACCTCATTTGACCTAATATGGTTACGTCGTAATCTTGGATATAGTTACCGTAATCTTACGTTAAGTTGGTTTTCGAGCCACGCTTGCCACGGCGTAATGTGAGAGAGAGTTACGCGTAACTTCTTCAAAGTGAGCATACTATGATAAATCTTCAATAAACTCTCCAATTCCGCGTCTCTTTAGCTCCAATGCTTGTAATTTACCGGAAAGTGGAATATAATGGAAAACAAGCGTAAATCCATATAAACGATATAAATTACAAGCATTATCTGGGAAATTGACACTTAATATTCGTGATAATTTGATGTTATCAAATATCCCCACTTGAACTCTACTTGCCCTCAAGTAGACCTTACTAAATAGATTCTTAAAAGATATCTCCCATTACGGAAAATATAAGTTTTCAAATCCTTATGCTAGAATAAAACAAAGTCGAACACCTCACTAAATGGAAACGAAACACTCAAATCTCTCAACTATTCTAAGTGTCAATTTCGGGTGATCACTCAATCGCATGATCATAGCATGTATTCTATCATAAGCTTGGCGGTTACACAAATCTCCACCACTAGAGTTAAGGACAAAACAATTCTCGAAGGCAATATGGGTAGACACGACAAAGGTTAAGGGTGATTTGTCATTACTAACATGTCACGGAGAAGTGGACAAAATCAATTATACATGACCAAATCCATGGCTAAGACACCAAATATTGCTCGCTGCATCACCTAGACACGCTTCATGACTAAAGGGTAGGATAAGACATGGGATATATAAATGGTGTAAAATAAAAATCAAGCAAATAGTCTAAATCCATAACTAAGTCATCACCACTTACCGTCCGCCCAAAGTTCAAGCTTCGAAGTTAAGAAACCGGATCATGATATACTAGGTAGATGTGTCATTAGAGGACGTCATGAAGGGCACACTACCTTTTCTCCAACTGTTGGCGCAACTACCAACTCTAATCTTCAAATGTGACCGAGGTGGCCTCCTCGATACTAAATCTATATTAAGCTCATAACATAGTGCTTATTACATCGCACTTTACAATAACATAACTATTTTTTTAGCATAACTATAATAACTAAACATAACATCCCCCAACTTGAGATGAACAATGGGAATTCGGGGGGTCTTCAATGATCTTTAAGAATATGTCGTCGACGAAAGCGTGATTCCCGAACCTTTCCTCTTGAACCTTGAACTTAGGCAAATGATGACTTCCCAATCACAAATAAAGACTATGTGGTAGGCTAAGGTGTAAAGGTGGTGTGAAACAATATATTGGGTTAACAAAATGAAAGGAATGGCTCAGATGGGTGTATCTAGGGGTATCTTGCACTAAAGGTGAGTGCAACAAAAGGGTTTCACATGGGGGTCGAGAAGTCGAGGTGACTAATCGATAGACACACAATGGTAGGCTATTTAGGTTATAATCATATAACACTGCCTTCTTAAACTGAAAAGTCCAAATACATCGAGCTAACTCAACATACCTCGTCTATGGTCTCGAAATGATGTAAAGGCCAAGTTCTAAAGTTTACAAGCTACCGGCACATTCATAATTTGGTGGATTTGGGGTAAATTTTTGGAAACGGATAAGGCTAATCTCACCATATAATATCAAGGGTTATTTGTGCTCGGCTAAGGTCTAATCTAGTTATTTTAAGAAAAACATGTCAAAATTTTAAAAATGACATAATTTTCAAAATAAACTAGAAAACGAGGGCAAAATAAAGTTCAAGAGACAATTCTACTCCCGTCCCCAATTGAATTGTACAAAGTCCCTTTGTACTAAGCGTTAAATAAAGGTGAAGAGAAAAGTAGAATTAGAGCGAGAACTTCCCTGAAATTTGCTCCAAAAAGAAAGAGGGCCCACGAAAAAGAGTCGTGCCTTTGCATAAGCATCCACGAGCAAACTTCAATCCCTGAAATCACACTACCGACAAGCATAATTCTAAAAAGAAAAAAAAAAGAAAAATGAAAAATAAACCTAACTCCCTTTCGTAGGAATCACGGTTGCATTTAGCGCATGCAACAAGCCTTTTAAACCACTTGGTGTTCCAAGTGGACGAGTGTAGTCTCGTGGGGGTTTACATGAAACATACCCACAAAGTTCATTTAAAAGACTAATACAAGGTTATTGTGTTTAAAATGAAAGAAGTAATGCAGAGGATAGTTACGTCGTAACTCCGAAGGAGTTACGCCGTAACTAGGCAAAACCCGCATACATCGCAAAAGTGTAGCTACGACGTAACCATCGAGATGGGATTACGCCGTAATTGGTAGTGCATCCGAAATTACCGCAAGGGGTCCATTACGGCGTAATCATGAGAATGAGTTACGCCGTAACTCGGTCATATCAACATGTCAAAGAACAATTTTTCACCGCTTCCAAAGAAAATGGTTAAAACACAAAACCCAATGTAAATGGAAATAAAACAAATGAAAGGGATAATTCGGGTTGTCTCCCGAAAAAGCACTTTTCTTTATTTACGAGTCTTTAAGTTAGACTCAGAGCCTTGGGGATTTATGGTGGCCTTTGGACTTGGCCAACTTCCTCCATGTCCTTCATCAAGTTATGTCTGACCCAAGCGACATTTGTAGCAGTACGGAGGTACTCTTTAGTCTCGATCTTTCGAATTTTGCAAAAATTTTCCTCTGGCCCTAAATGGTATCGAATGAACTCATAATTTTCGGTTATAATTGGTGGCGGCCTCTTATATGGAATGCCAAGAAGTTTGCATCTTCTCTTCTCATGTGCTTCATCATCGGGGTCAACGAAAAACCCATCTTCACCTTGTAGTTCGAGGTAATCAAAATCATCATCGTCGTAATCGGTATCTTGAAGTTGTTTATCGTCGAGTAAATTTTCCACTAGCACTTGTTTGCATTCCTCTTTTGCCTTCCTCGATGAATCCTTGGTGTCATTATCCGATTCTTCATTTGGAACTTCGTTGCTTGGTTCGTCTTTACTCATACATCCATTCCAGATTTTCTCCTTAGTTAGCGCGTCTATTTTTTCGTATTTGATTTTGACCCACTCGTCGAATCCTAAATCGTCTGTCCAAGGCAATTATGTTCTTTCTGAGTCATTAGTCGAGGTCCATATGAACGCGTCTTCCCCAGCTCTCTCAACACTGCTTCCCCCATCACATTCATAATCAAAAGGGTTGCAAGATGCCCAAAAATTCTGTCAGTGGTTTTAATTTGCTCACACCAATGACTTCGAGTTCCTTCGTCATCGTTGTTGCAAGAAGGAATATCGTTGAGAGGTTTAATGGTCTTTCCTTGAAGAATATGTTTTTCATATTTGAGCTCTAAATTTCTTAACAAAACTGAATTAATTATTGCGTCACCGAACCTTACTGAATACCAATCTCTGAATGATAGGTCCCCAAAATCAACGTCATGTCTTCCCGATTCATGTGGGCATATCCAAACTTCGTTCTTCACATTGCCCCTCCTTTGCAATACTCACGAAAGGGGTTTCAAGTCGTCCATGCTTGTGTGAACTCATCTTCCGTGATTAGTAAGGGCCTGCAGCAATGCTTGATAGGTGGTCCTTCCACTTCGTTAATCGAGAATTTGGCTAATATTTCTTCATCGTTAAGTGTAGTCCACATGTATCTGTCATTATTAATCCTTTCCTTATCGACCCCTCCATCGCAGGCCTTCCGAGGGTCGCAAGAGGCCCATAGGTTGTAACACTCTCCATCATCAATTGCAATAGCCTTACACCAATGATTCTTCCTTTTATAGTCGTCAATTTTGGTAGACTTGTCATTGCTCGTGTCCTGGTTACGCCGTAACTCCGATGTTTGGTTATGGCGTAACTCTCTTCCGCCATCGGCATCATCGTTTTTATTAGACTCATCGGTGGATTTGTCATTTTCAGAAAATACGGCTTTACATACTGTTGATTTGTCCTTTTGTGCCTCATTTCTTTTTTGTACCTCGTCGCAAAGCTTCCCAATCATAGTTTCCAAGTTTTTTAGTGATACGTCATGGCTAGAAAGGCATTTTTTGTATTATCTTGGAAGTTTTTCAGCCATTCTTCCTACTCTTTCTGTCTTTTGGTCGAATCTACAAGGTACTTGTTAATCATTTCCTCCAAGTTAGCTCTTCTTTTACCACACTCATAATATGGGGAAGGTCCTCCACGATAGCCATTACGATTATCCCCGTAAAATGGTCAATTTTCTCCATATTTAGCTTCTTCGATTGTGTTTTCTTCATTAATGTTAGGACAATTCTTAATGAGATGTCCTCTCCCACAGCTTTCGCAACCTACTTGGATGGCATGAACAGTTTCTTTGATTTTTAGCATATCTCGACCTAGATTCTCTAGCTTGTTAGTTATGGCCGCAATTCCATCAAAACTTCCGCCTTGGTTTCTTTTGCTTCCTCCATCGTGCCATTTTTGGGAATGATCAGCTATTTTTTGACTGGCTTCAATTGCTAGAGTAGGAGTCATGCTTGGAATTGGTCCTTTATAGTCCAACATCTGTCTTGTAGTCACGTTGATTCCTTTGTAGAAGATGTTGACCATTTGCTGGTTGTTCAGGTCATGTGTAGGACACTTGTAGAGGATATCATTGTATCTATCCCAGGCTTGATACAACGTTTCATCATCTTCTTGCTTGAAAATATGCATCTCCAAGAGCTGGTTAGATATCTTTGACGGAGGACAATACCTCTGGATGAAGTGCTTCTTTAGTAGAGCCCAAGTATTAACTGCCCCGGCGGGCAACCTTTCGATCCATCTTCTTGCAGCCCCAGTAAGAGTCATGGGGAAGACCCTTAGCATAACAGCGTCATGAGACACACCCGGAATGTTGAAAAGGCTTGCGATGTACAAGAAATTCTCAACGTGCTCATATGCATCTTTGTCCCTGTTTCCGAAAAAAGGGTTAGCACGAAGCTCCCTCATAAACTGGTCTTTAATTTCAAAACAGACATCAGCTCCAATTGCCGGTCTTACGAGTCCCGGCCCTTGTTCTTCTCTTGTCAATGCCAAATATTCCTCAAGAGTGAGGTCATCAATATTAACAACTTCCATGGTACCTGAAACTTGAAAAGAGATCGTGAGAATTTGAGAAAATTTAAAAACAAAACAAAAATGAAAGATTTAATAGCAATCCTAATATAACTCCCCGGCAGCGCCGCCAAAAACTTGATGCAGGTTTTACTGACCATGTTTTAATATTTATAAGTCTCGTTATACCTATGGTCTACCCTAATGCACTAACGGGGCAGTGTACCCGGTCGTGTGTAGTATAGTATTCGGTAAAACTGAAGTCGTCCCAAGAGTTATGCGTGTGGATTTATACTAAGTCTAGGTGTCACAGATTTTAATATGATTTCGATAAGGAATTATTTAATTAACTACTAAAGCAGATAAAGGCAAAGGATGTGATCAATAGAGGAGAGTGGTGTTAACCTAGTTACTCATCCTAACTAGTAATGTTAACGTCTAATTACTTCCAATTACTTCATGTGGGGTCAAAGTCGAGAGGACAACATTTTGGTCAGCTCGTCCTAACCTATCAGCAAAGGGTACCACTGGAGAAGTCAGGTGTCCCCTCATAAGTCCAGTTTTTCCTGGTCCCCTAAGCCAAGTCATTAAGTTCCGCTACATGCTAGATTTATAATAGTGAGTGCCCGGACGCTAGCATCTTAAACACTCACCCCCTAATTCTTAAGTTTATCCAAATAGTAGGTGATCAGTTGGTCAAATCGCACAAGTAGAAAAGGTCGTCAGTTGGTCATATCTTACCCTTCCCGTCTCAGTCTACTCACTTAGGGTCAGTTGGTCATATCTTGTTAGGTCACCATATTGTAACACAAGCATCAATATGTAAGAAATAGGTAAAGAAGTGATCGGTTGAACAAGAACAAGCAATACATGAATGAGTATGTGAAATGTTATGCGTAGATATTGAAAGTAAATGAACAACCAACCTTCAAATGAAGGTTTACAACATTATTTATAGGGGAAGGGACTAGGGAAACACTACAAGTTCCCTTCCTTCCTTATGGGCTTGGGCCAAGGCTTATGGGCTTTCTACATAAGCCTTGCCATTAAAACAAACATAAAAGCCTAATTAAGCAACCTATTACATGTTAATTACAAACACTTGAAATATAGTTTAGGAGTTATTCCAACAATCTCCCCCTAAGTGTTGGTAATTAATGACTTAAGTAATTTAAAACGTTGTTGGTGCTGATGTAATAGTTGCTTTGACGTCTTCTGACATTCTTCTTTCTTGTGAGAAGAAGTGCCTTGATTCTAACAATCTCCCCAGTGTGAGGATCTTGTTTTCTTTGAAGTTTTCAGCTTTGACATCTTCATTAATCTTTGTTCTTTGTTCAGGTGTGGATATGGTGATGTTATGTTGTGGTAATCTGCATCAGGTCCGCTTCGTTGCTCAGGTGTCTCCACGTCCTTCTCCAACATGCTCACACGCTCTTTGACGTTGGATATCAGGATAGATGTAGTTCTCTTAGTCTTTATACATTGTAGATTCTTTGACTTTGAGGAAGAATCGTTCTGACTTTTGTGTTGCCTTTTGAGAGAACTTCAATATGAGTTGTTATTGGTATGAGCATGTAGAGAATCTACACGATCATCTCCCAGGAGCATCCATAAGAAGAAAACATAAGAATGGGTTAGTAATAAACACCAATCGATCATTGTGGCCATTTCTTAGAGAATTGACCACTACGATTGTTCTTCTGATGAATGTCTTGATTCCATTCACCTTGGTCGGGCAAATCAGCCATCCGAATCCCATAAGGGACAGTTGGCATTACATTGAACAAGTTCAAGTAATGACCCACATCTTCAGGACTCGATTCTTGAAGGAATCTCCTTAGCGGGATTTCCAAAGACTTACAAGTTCGAACTTGAGCGTGTTAACAAGATAGTGTGAAACACATCTCTAATTCTAGCAAAGGTTGTTCTGAACTGGAGTTCCTCAAGTAGGATAACAGATGTACCAAGTACACCTACAGCTCGGTGAGTCGAGGTATACCAAGCATCACCCCATGATCAGTAGACCGTTTGAGACAACACTAAGCGTAACCCATAAGTTACTAAAGTGACTGCCGTGGTCGTTTGATGTTGACCGGCGGGAGTTTCCATTCAATCACCGAGGATCACATAAGCGAACCCTCATAAATATTCTCGATGATTGCTAAGATCCATGAAGGACTTAGAATGTATCACTTGCGCTCCTTATTGTTGAACGACAAGTGATGAAATTTTAAGTGTTCCTAAGAGATCTTTTGATGAATCTCGTGGCTCTAGACTCAATAGTGCGCTTTGGTTTTTATGAGCGGAGACTAGGGAGAGGTCTCCTTCTTCAATACCAAAGAATCTCAAGAGAAAGCCGATAGTTTACGTAGGGTTCCTGTAAGAATGAAAAAGCTCGTTGAGAGAAACTTAAGTGGTTAAGAAGGTTTAGTGCATGCGCCATCGGGTCCATGACGACTTTGATCTTCAATACGGTGTCATCTAGTGACGACCAAGAGTATATGTATTGAACCCTGTGTCCGCCTAAGTTGAATAATTTGAGGGCTATTTCTTTTCACCCTTTTCTTTACTTTTCTTTTTAATTCTTCAACTCCTTCTTTCTCCGATTCTCATTTTCTCCTTTTTATAATCATACCTAAGGACTTCTAAGTTCTAACTATTGGTGGTGTCCTTGGGTAGATCCCTCTGGCTCTGGCGGATCATAGGACGGTTATCCCTAACCTTAGTCACCTTATAACTCAATGACTAACCTATGTTGCCATAAAAAACCATTTTTCTTGAAAAATATCTCAAAGTGTTTATGAGTAAAAACATTTTGTACCACTGTGAGAGTTTTTATATTTAGCAGAAATACTCCCCCTCCACACGTGCTTAAGTGTTTTGTCAGAAATATGCACGGTGAGAGAAGAGCGCGCATTTTTGAATTGATCGACTCAAGATAGACAATTCCTCGCGAGACACGGTTACGTTGCATAGTTAAAGAGTTACATTGTCAGCTTTTAGGTGATAACTAGCTCTAATAACTACCTTGAAGGTGTGGACAAACCTCGAAAGGTTGTCAAACCCGTCAAAGTTCATGTCTATCAAGAGTTTCTCGAATAGGTACGATCTACTCGGATAAGTCTTGGAAGACAAATCTTTTCGATGTATGACAGTTCAGATCTCGTCAATTCAAGGGTTAAAGTCTTATCACACGATGATTTAATTGCAATTCACAACATATTTCTTATCACATAATTTTTCTCCCCTTAAAAAATGGCATATAAATGTTATTTTTGATGAAATTTTGTTATCGAATATGACCATTTTGAGTTTTGTGGGAACATTTCCACGAAGAACAATTTGTGAACAAAGTTTTAGTCAAATACTCCCCCTCAACAAGTGATATTAACTTTTGAGGTTTTGAAAGTCATAAGGGGAAGTACTTGTTCTTTTGAGCAAAACTTTGAAAAAAAAATAAAAGTTTTGATAAGTTTTACTCAAAAGTAAGAAGCTTTCGCTCCTTTTATAGGATTGTGGCACTGAAGCATGTAACATATTGGATTTCACAAACACATCATAACATATAAAACGGGGAGTATGGTTTTAAGGTTTTTAGAGAGAGAATGTAGAGAGAGAAAGAGATGGGAACTTGATGAAACAAAGAAAAATGGTATAGAAGCTCCAACCCTCTACCTTGGGAGGTAGAGGGTATTTATAGTATCTTACAAGACTCGCCTCCTACGGGCTGTGGATCAGGCATACTGTGGGTAAAGACCCGTCCGTCCTCCATGGTATTACTAAACAAACTACTTATTAACATAACTTGACTACGACTACGAGCTTTATAACAAATACATATACTTGAGGTGACCGACACTTTAACTAAAGGATTTTCTAAATCCTAACAATCTCCCCCTAAGGGAGGTCACCTCAATTTACATTGAATACAAACAGATATTCCATATTGATTGTTCTTGGATTCTTGATTAAGTTATTTGCTCTGTAGAGCGTAGTCTTTGATTCTTCATATTCCGCATGTTTTGTTATCTCAAGTGGAGGTATTTAAGTGATCCACAGGATGATGAGTTTTGAGCCAGCTTTGAGATCATCAGCCATCACAAATCTCTAACTCATCCTTTGTTGTTTTGCCATTATGTGAAGTTGTGACTTTTGGACCGACATGCTCACATTTTGGATCATGATATCTTCTCATCAGAGTTGCAGAAGCTTTTTGTTGATTCATAATATTTCCAGTAGCGTAGCAGAAGCATGGTTTGAAAATATCAGAGCCACTTGATGAAGATATGCACTTATCATGATTTCTTTAAACGTGAATGTGATTGTGTGAGCATGCGGTTGTGGATTGACTCCTCAATTCTGATCAGCTGCAATCGTCGGGGTGTCTCTGCATACAACAGTTAGCCATAAAGCACACGAAAGTGTCTTTGATCACTTTCGTTGAATTGAGGTACACGGCCCACGGTTCCCCGTTGATCAGTACAAGTACTGCCTGTGATCATGTATAATTCCGAAGAATCTCCTTGATAGGGTTTTGCAGTTGTTCTAGCCGTTCTCAAACCGGAACGTCTCAAAAAAGACAACATGGAGTGAGTGAACCAATAATTGAGATTCATCGATTGATGAAAATGATTTGAAAACAATCATGTGTTGCTTAATATAAAGGGTTTTGCAATACAACGAAGGTTTTATGGAAAATCAATTATCAATCATAAACACCTTTTAATTTTGAAATATTAATACGATCGATGTGCTATAGGAAAGAATTTTGAGCACAACGATGTGTTTTTCAAAGGTATTTGTCAATCCATTTCGGACCAAGGTTGATTCAAGATTGAATCGCCCCATCGTTTCTATCCAGTTGTCACAAGCTTGATCTTTAGAAAAGATCTCACATGTCACCCACCAAGAGCTTGTTTGATGTTGGCTCTGAAGGATTTCCATCTTCATCGTGAATATTTTACATATCACTCGGATGTTCCGCAATACCACAAGGATAATGCGAGGACTCTTAATATGTATACTTACTTTCCACATTGTGTGAAGCAATGAAGCCTTCAAGAATAGTGTGTCCTAATGAGATTTATTTATGATCTCGTGGCTCTAGACTCAATAGTGCACATTTGGTTTCCTATCTTTGGAGACTAGGAGAGGTCCGCTTCTTCAATATCAACAATCTCTAAGAGAGTCGATAGATTATGTAGGATCCTTGTGAGAATGAATCAAGTCCTTTAAGAGGAACTTGAGTGGCTTGGGAAGTTTAGTGCAACACGTCATCGGGTCCATGACGCCTTGTCTTCAATACCAGTGTTACCTTAGTAACCACCAAGCATATGTATTGAACCCGGTTTTCGCCCTAAGGTTGAATTATTGGAGGCTATTTCTTTTCACCCTTTTCACAATCATTTCTTTTCATTCTTCAACCCTTCTTTGCTTATCGAGACTTCATAACTAGAAACTTGTTGGGTTTATTCCGGTTCTAGTTACGTCTCACCAAGACTATTCCCATTTTCTCATTTTCTCTTCTTTTTTCGTCATATCTAAGGACATCTACACTATCTAGTGGATTGTCCTCGGTAGATCCCTCCGGCTCTCAAGGGATCGTGGGAACAATTCCTAACCTAACCATCCTTTTATCTCCATGCATAAAATAAATTTGGTTGGTCTTTTGGTATTCTTCTTCCGCCTATGAAACCAATTG